>JARRAA010029871.1:0-15270 GCA_030557295.1 Ecitodaemon sp. MM-2014
CAGCACGCGACTTCCCCGTCGGCTCCGCAAAGCGGCGCGACTTCAAAGGAGTTTGGATCTGAGCCTCGCATCGGCGCCAAAATCATGAATGATGGGTAAGAAGAAAGTTTTGTGTTTGTCCCGTTACACTGCATTCATTTCATCGAGACTTTCTTCGTCGGTCCGAAAGAATTGACAATTAGCATGAAGCGCTACAAGCATGATTCCGTATCTTAAATGGGTTAACATTCAAAAAGTCATTCATCAATTGAATAAAATACCTAATATTTAATACTACGTTAGTTTCATGCTCTTTAACATACACTTATTATTAGCTATTTACTTATTTCAATTCGGCGCACTCGTTCAACTCGTATTTATAGAAATATTTTTCAGTTAAGTCAACCCAGATAAATCATCTTTCCTTCGATGATTAGTGATGACAACTATTAGAATTTATAACAGAAAAACTTAAAGAAACAGAGATGATAGTTGAAAGTGAAATGACGACATGACTGCGGTGAGTAATCCTTTATTAGTTTAATTTACAATTAGGCATAATTACATGAATCAATAGTTAGCAAAAATTTGGTCACAAAATTCCCACATTAGAAGTAATCATACTAAGAAGTTGTCAGATTCTATCATAGGCGCATAAATTCCACGATTAGTCATCTAATCGATGGCTATTCGGAAATTTCAAGGGATATCTGTGTGAAAAAATATTATAGTTTCTTGAAATGTTGCATGAGCAGTATTCTAAATTAAGCTGAAATTTAAAAACACACAGGCATCATTATTAAAATATGTAAGAGTTATCGTGAAATATAATGTGTTAGAATCTATAAGAAGAATAGCAATAATTAGTATGTCATAAAATTCCGCACTTACCGACAGAAGTAACAAAGTCGTACATTACATGATCCCAGCCAAAAACACTTCTCCATTTCTGAATGTATTTATAATACATTAATACACATTTATAATATGCTACGAATTATTATTATAAAGTATAATGTGTGAACGCCATTACCCCTGTCTCCCCTACCCACTGATCAAAGACATACAAATCGAACTATCGCTGGAGCTAAACTGAATCAATATAATCAAGTACACAGTCAATGCAGCGACAATATCAAATATCAATCTTAAATCCAAGACAATAATGTCTGCCGCAGTAAATTTCATATTCAAATTTAATATTTGCATGGATGTCATTGCCAGGACATCTCGCTGCGTTTTATTGTAAACATCAATTTCGTGAAGGTATTCCCCGCATTGCATTCCCTACAACCTTAATATTAAAGAACAGACAATTTATTATTAAAAACTAATAATGATTTTACCCAACACGTCGTTTTGTCGCTTCGATAACACATGGAAATCAGTATCAAGGCACTCGGTAAACTATGAATCAGAGCAGTCAACAGTACGGTCCACGCCAACTGCGTGCTCACAAGACATTTTTGTAAAACGCCGAGCATGTAAACATTCGTTAACAAATGAACAAACAGCATGGCAATCATTGCAAATAATGATCCACCGTAAAGTTCGTTAACCATCTTCAATAATTCGCAAATATTCAGATGCCATACTTTGACTTCATTTAATCTAACCAAGAAGCAGGGTTCCTTATTGACACATCTCAACTTCTTGATGGTTTTTGCAAGGTATTCAATGCGTTCCTGTATGATTTGAACCAAAGTCGTGTGCATTATCGCAGCGCCAAGGGTCATTCCGAACGACCAATTGTTGACAAAGTAGAAAATCAAAGGAAGGCCATTGTCGAAAATTTTCAGCACAAATGTAGCGAATATTTCTATTAGTGTTATGGACAAAAGGCATCCCCATATGAAGAAACATGTGTATAAATGTTTCCTTGTATTCCTGTAGCACATCCAATTTATTTGTCGATCGAGTTTTGCCAGCTTGACGAAAACCTTCTCAAAATACTCGTTGTACATACACGAGAACAGCAGTATGGTCGAAGAACATATTTGGAGGATGAACAAATTGATTTGCACGATTAAATTAATAAATCTTGACTTGTAGATAAAGAAATGGTTCATTAGCAAATAGATGTAGCTCGCTGTTTGCATCATTGTAATAATTACTAGATATATCTTGTTTATAGTGCGTCGCTTTCGTTTGTTACAAATTGGTAACATTAGCATAAATTTGGCGAATATTAGCAATGGTTTTAAACCTTTATTTATTGTATGCATGTCTCTTTAAAGAGGATGCGGTTGACAACCCTGGCGGAGGCCCTATGTTCCTCGCTCGTATAAAACGTATCATTGCATGACTACCAACTAGGTAGATATTATTGTCTTGTTGCTATGCCGATAATTTTATTTCGTATCAACTTTCAATCAACATGTCTGTCATAACTGTGCATGCAATGAATTGTCATTTGTGTTGATTATATCTCTCCATTTGTAATTATAATTAAAGGTAGTGACTGGTGTTTATTGTCATTGCTTGGAATAAACTAAAAAACAAATAAACATCACTTGTAGTCCAGTTGAATTAATTGTTCTAGTTTAGACGACTAAAAAATCGTATATTTTTATATTCGAGTATTTATTGGTTATTTATTGACATTTAAATGCAATACTGTGAAAAGTAATAATATTGTGTTTGAAAATGTATTTGAAGAGTATGAATGCAAAAAGTATTACGTTGAATAATAAGTAAGGGCTGGGAAGGGAGAGAGCATTGTTATAGTTCAATATAAAATTTGAAAAATCCTACTACCAACCGAGGGATTTGACAAACGAGATCAATTATTTACAAAATAAAGTTTTGACAAAAACACGTTTGCATGTAGACTTATAATATGCACAAAGAAATGTCGAATTCGAATTATTTCTATGAATAAAATGTAAAAATCCACAGTTTGATTAAATGTAATTACAATACGTTATAGAGAGAGGTCAAACTGTATATTATTTTCCTTTGCTGTTTACTAAACAAGTTCTTTAATTGATAATGTTTTATATGAAAAAAAAAAACAATATCAAATAACACACCTTCGTCAAGTTTAATGAAATATGCAAATATAAACAAGTCATTATCATTCAGATAAAAAATAAAACTGCAGTACAATAATTTGCAACAATAAATGTAATTTAATTGCCATATAACTCGTGCACCAAGTGATCGTCATAAAATTACACGTCGCAAAGTTGCTAATACAACATGTGGAAATATTTGTTATACTCCACGTTCACAGCTACTTTGATTTTAATCGTTCAAACAAATGACAACGTTAAAGTCGTTCCCAACTTTGATTCGATTAGAAAAAATTCAGCTCTATCAACGTTAATAATCGATGGAAACGAGTGGTCTGTGGATGCTTCGACAATATCACCGCAAGTTTTTGCAAAAGTGCCCAACATCGAAGAGTTATTCATCTGGAACATTCTCAAAAGCCTAAATAAAAATATATTTACGTCTTTACACCAATTAAAGTTTTTGAAGATCGAATACAATCACTTGAATTACATTGGACCTGAAGTTTGGTCCGGACTGGATTTGGAAAAACTAAGTTTGAGGAACAACGAGATTCAAGAGCTGGATGTACGAGCGTTTGATGGATTAAAAGCGTCTATGATTGATTTATCTAACAATAATCTACGAAAACTTCCGAACAAGTGTCTTCCAGATTTACGCCTGTATAAGCTCACTCTTGCGAATAACAAGTTGGAGTTTATTGATCTAGAAACATTCGGACCAGAGTTAGCTTACCTGGATCTGAGCAACAACTTATTGACGTCTCTGGATGTTGATATTTTTAGTGGAATCTACGGTTTGCTCAACCTAAATTTAAGGGGAAATAAATTAACGACTATTGTAGCAGCGCCGTCTTTAAGTAGGCTCAGAGTTTTGGATGTTTCACATAATGAAATAAGCATTATAACAGGGGATGCTTTCGTTCACTACGAAAGCTTAAAAGAGTTGTATTTGGACCACAACAAATTATTCAAACTAAATCATGGATCATTTCCTCCTAATTCTCCAATTAAAGCACTGACTATTGATCATAATTATTTGACTGGATTGTCGAATCAAATGTTGAAAGCGCTGGATAATTTAGCGTTTCTAAAGTTTGGAGGGAATCCATGGAGCTGTAAATGTTTGCATTACATTTTGCAGTTTGTAAAATCACATCGGATTGGACTTGATTATTGTGAAGGTAGATTAATCCAACTAGAAGATGATTTCTGTGTTGAAATTTATGATAAATGTTTTGGAAATGAAACCCAATATATATCACAGAACTTTGATATTTACGAAGATTTTATTGAGCAATATCAATGTTAATAAAGAACTACAATAGTTTTATACTTTAATTTAGCAATATTTATCATTTTACCTTGATAAAAACTGAATTTTGTTTCAAAATCTCCGTTTGCGATTATAACGACCGTCTGACAATTTAAGTTAAGTTACCCCCTTGTCAGATGGTTGTTACATGTCAAATTGTATAATTATTTTCACAAAATCTTAACTAAATTAAGACTGGTCATTATTTGGCGAAGAAATGGCCACTTACATACAATGCAAGTCGGGGGCGTTTCGCCGAGTTGAAGATATCATTCCGCTGGGCGAAAAGCGATCGGAGGGTAGACTGAAGAGATACAATTCGGCGACGGATTTGCGTGTATGGGCCAACAATGCACACGAGAACAAAAAGTTTATCTTTCAGTTAATGGGATGCGAACCACCTCCAACTAAAGTATGCGAAATAGAAACGATTTTGACGTGAAACTAACGATCATTTCTTTAATATGCAGAAGCGGAAAGTGATGGGCCAAATTGTTCCCATTGATACGGTGTGGAAGGTATTAATGACCACCAAGAATGATTACATCAGTGACCTTGAAAATCGCATTCAGAGTTTCGTGGATTTGATTCAAACAATTAATTTGACACAAACGCAAGTGAAAAAAATTAGCGTACGTTTTTAATAAATATCAGAGTATTGATGAATGTTACAATACTATTGATGAATTGTTACAGCAATTATGTTCCACCACATTTCTTTCCATAAGTGACCACTTGTTGAAAACTAAATTACCTGAGGGGCATCATGTCGACAGCGAGAAGAGTATTCAAGCATCTCCATCAACTAAAAGCTCCGTTATTGGGACCAGCGTTCTGACTACTAATGCTGGAATGAAGACACTGTCGATTCAGCTAAACGACTGCATCACTATGACTGATATAAAGGGATACAAGGATTCGTTCAATGATGCTCTGGTTCGTTCCGTCTGCGATGTTTGTTTGCAAGTGTACATGCCTCTTCCAATGGCAGATAAATCCGTGTCTGTCAGAGTACGTTCAAGCCAGCTATTACGAAATAAGTCTCTGACTGAGAAGACTACTGAAGTTAGCAAAGGACGTTTAGAAATGGCCGAATGCGCTCCTATTAGACGAAAATCAACTATGTCTAAGTCTCAGTCCGCGTTTGTGTGTACGACGGACACTTCAGCGGATGCCATTCCGAAACCACGCAAATCATGCGTGTCCTTTTCAAAGAAGATCGATTCATTTCCGATATTCGAGCAAGAGCCATCGGCAGAGAACATCGGAGAACCGGCGAAACCTAAGAAAGCTTTCGGTTCCAGAGATTCCATTGATCCGATGGAGATAATTGGTGATATAATTGGTCAAACTAAAGCTGACAGTTCAGTAGACACTATAGACGTTATTTCGGAATGTGAGCAAACCTCATTCTGCGAAAGGAAGTACCGACCATCGGTGATCCAATTGTATCGTTCGCCTAAAAAGTCATCTATAGAAAGTACACTTGTTCAGCAAGCGAGTGAATTTGCTTTGGAGGGCGGAGCCGAAGCAGAATCCAAGAACCAGGAGGAATATGAAACAGATCATTCTACGGCAGATGTTGCAGTTTCAAATATTAATATAAATGCTGGCATAACTTCGGAAGGGAAAAAAGTTTCAGTAGCTGCAACTACTATGCCATCAGATCCGGACAAACAATGTGTTGAATGTCTAGAGTGCCATGGAAAAACAAGCGATAAAACAAATAAGGATGATTCTGACAATGATGATCACTTTGAAGACTGCAGGCCCCCCAGCGCACCTGTAGAGAAGAGAGATCAAGAATCACATATTGTATCGTGTGTAAGTAAGAAGACTGAAGGAAAGAGGACTGAAATGGATAAAGTTGATCCGGATGAAGATTGTCCTACTTTATTGAAACGTGCTGAAGAAGAATTAGGGAACCATAGGATACTTGCACAATGTGCCGTTGAACAACTGCAGATTGTGCGACAGACGCTACAGGATAATAATATAACCATTACTCAGATTGATCTAGACCGAATATCAAAGGTATGTAGTTATGATATAATTTTAAAATAGAAATCCTTCGATTGCCTATTAATTTCAGGTTTTGAAAGCCTCCAAGTTAGAAAGCCTGTCCTTTGATGGTTGTCTGTATCAAGGATGTGGATTCCCTGCTGAACCTACATTCGTCCTCGGTGAGCTCCTGCTCCTCATTGAACAGTTCTGTAATACTATTACAACATCAATCAACCGGTTTGAATCCATGACTGGCGATAAACTGACCCAACCAACGTCGTCGCTTCCAAATGTTCCTGCTACTGCTAGTAGCTCAGATCCGAAAAAACTGAAACAGCAACTCGAACATTGCAAGTGTAAAATGATCAAACTTGAACAGGCCAGTTTGGAACGCGACAAGTTACAACATTGCGTTTGCAAATTGGAGGAGGACTTGAGAATCTACGAAAAGATTAAATTCGAATTGGTATCTGACCCGGAAGTAGCAAAACTCCTGGATGCAAACGATGTCTTCAAGGAAGTTTGCCAATTAAAACGGCAAGCAGAACAGTGTGATCAGTTAGAGCTGCAGTTGATTTGCGAAAAGACATGTGTCGTCGCGTTAAAGGAAAACTTATCGGATATGTCTGCAAACAGGTACAACGAATACGAAAGTTTGCGATCCAAAGCTCAGGAAGCGGATATTGTTAGACTTGAATTGGATCGCCTTCGGTTGGAAGTTAGTGATGTGCAGAAGATACGGACAGAAAATATAAATTTGCACAATAAGATTGTTCAACTTGAACAATGTGTTTGTTGTCCACAACACAAGCAAGGACAAAATATATTGAATACAAACGCTGCCCTTTTAGCCGAGAACAACGTGGAACACGCACAACAACAAGCCGAGGAGATTGAAAAGTTAAAGAAGGAGAAACAAGCTCTTCTCTGCACGATTGTCATGAAAGAGTGCGAACTTGTTGATCAAGAAGATCAAATAGAGCGATTGGTAAATCATATTGACAGGATTTCATCATGTTACGAAGAGCAACAGGAAAAGTCCAAACTGATCGTTGCTCAGTTGAGGTCGGACTTGGCAGTCAAGACAAATTATATCTCCAAATTGGATAATAATCTTGAATGTGTCGAGGAGAAACTTAAGAAATCGATATCTCACATTTCCAAGGATTGCAGTCAATGTCAGAATAAGTTGAAGCAGTTGGAACAAACATGCTGTCAGTACAAAGCCAAAAATGACTCGATGCAAGACACAATCAATTGCTTGCAGAAGAGAATTGCGGAGCAAGAGGAAACAAACAAGAAATATTCCATTGAGCTTCAAAAGAAGGATAAGTTGATGGACGAACTTAAAAAGGCTAGGCCTTGTGACATTGAACTCAATCAAAAAGCCATACGCATGGATAGGATGGAGTGCATCCTGAAGAAATCTCACAACGCGGTTCGAAGGGTCGTGGAGGAATTGGCTAAGCAATATCGATGCGAACTAATGGATATTCAAAAGGTGGTGCCGGACTTTGTGAATAATTAAATCAATGCCATGTTGGGTGTATAAGTAAATTGAATGAGTCACAATAAATAATATCTTCGTCAATGGGCAGCCTCCTGGATAGGAATGGATGCAAATTAATCGGTTTTCCCGCGGAAAATCTGCATTTGTTTTAAAATTTGATTTACCAAATCAATTCCTTGAACCATATTACAAGACGTTATATCATGTCCACTATTCCTACTCCTATCCTAGCAGAAACTCTATTTCGTTATTTTGTGAAGAATTGACAAATCCTTCCCTGAAAATGTTGTGAGAAGAGAATAAATATATCGTCATTTCCCTTAATTGTTAGAGTTCGCACTTCGAAGAGTCGTGGAGGAATTTACTTAACAATATGGATATGAATTACTAGACAAAATCTGGACAAATTTTGTAAAGAATTAAATCATGGCGTTAATTCGGATGTGCAAGTAAATAGAATGACTCGCAATAAATAATATTCTGCGAATTTAATCTACGTATCTATGATTATTATTATTCAACTGTTTCGATGTCAATCCATCATATGATGAATTTTGAACGGTCATTCAAAATATTCGTGTTTTTTCTATTCTTCAATATCTGTTAATAATTCCTAAATTAAAGTAAGAAATGATGGCTTTCGATAAAACCAAATCTGGGACATTCAAGTATCCGGGCAAACAAAGAGGGGCCTCTAAAGAAAGATCCGACCCAAGTGTGAGATTGTTCAACCCTGAAGAATATGTTAGTGCATGGGTGAACACCCTACCCATGAAGAATCAATGTAATGTCGATTCATGGCAAGTGAAAGAGTTGGAACAAAACAACGCCTTGGAAAAATCAGTTCTTGTTGAGTCTATGTTCAAGACACTACTTGCAACTGCCGATGCGAAGATAAATCAAGCCAAAAAGATCATTAAGAGAATCGATGACTTTTTAAATACATTGGAATTGAACACTAAAGAAACTGCGAACTTTAATAAAATTGCACGTATTTATGTTTATCAAATTGAATTTCAAATAATAAAATATGTAATACTTTTTAGAAAGTTTTCCGACCACGTTTATCAGAATGCAGTTCGTGGACATCATTATATAGCAACCATTCAAGTAGAGAAACTGATTTCGACAAACAGAAACATCATATTCAACGAACTCGATCGTTACCTCGCATTTCAGCACGTCTTCGTCGATTTTGTAGGCCTTCTCGAAATCGTTGGTGGGTCAGAGTTGGAAAGTAATCCATGTTTTATTAAAATGCATTCAAAGTGTTGTACCGTAGTTTTAATTGAATCACTTGTTTGGTCGCCTGGCCAAAGTATTAAATTCCATTCGTCAGTGTAAACAATCTACGCATTTTTTATTCTCTTCGATAAATCGATCGATCCCTCTTAGCGCTATAAATATGTTGCGCAGCTGCATGAAAAAATATACAAAATGTAGGTAGTAAACTTAGCTGTCTCCGCGAACTTCTCACCGCTTTATTATACATTTTGGGCACTAATTTTAATTTGACTAACTATACAATTAATACTAAGAATTGTTCTGATTTTTAGAGAGCATTGCATACTGCCGGGGAAGCGGCACCCGTTCCATGGGGAAGAAGAAGAGTATGAATAATGCCACTCTTTACCGAATTTGTAGGATTATTAATCAGAAACGGTATTCCAACCATAGATATCATCTACTGGTCCTCCCGATAAGTCTCCAATGATGCAATTACAAAACTACTAGCAAACAGCTCCGTCGGTGGGCCTTGCAATTGGTGTACAGGAAGAAATTACCACATGTGATTGAGTTTTCTTAATTTGGTCGGATAATGAATCTGTATTTTAGCTCTGGATATTAATAAAAATATATTTTGTGTATATATACAGGTATATTTCAGCTAATATTAATGCTAATGCAGGTCGATGGAGGTCGTTGAAAACTGAACACCAGATCACTGCCCTCCCAAAATCAATAGTTTTTCACCAAATCCAATTTAGTCCTCTTGTTAACAAGCGTTAGTGTTGCTAGATCACTCAAGAGATTCACCTTTCGCTATTCACTTTAACCGCATCTTCCCTTACCAATACAATAACAATACCAGACTCCACGGACGTCTTCAGAAAGTTAGACTTTCTTCTAAAGAAACAATTATTTCTACCTCAACCAATGAAGTAGAGACCAGGCTAGTTTGCTTGTATTGTTCTATCATTCGTATGACTTATTGTTATAGAAAATATATTATTTATTAAAAACTAAATCAACATGTCCATGAATAACGTTCACTTGTTTGGTCGCCCGTTCAATATTTCATAAATTACCAACTGTCAATACAAAATAATTTACACCTTTTTTATTCTCTAAGATTTAGTTCCATTTTATTATCGAATTTATAGGTGTTTGTCAGAGATGTGCCCTTCGGATTTGCCCACAGCTCCAGGCACCTTCGGGTCAATATAGTTTTTCCGCAAATTAAAAGAATAGGAGCAAAATGGCAACGTACGTTAAAAACAAATCGGGGGCCTTCAAAAAGGTGGGCGACCAAAGCGAGTTGCCCACCAAACAAAGATCGGAGGCCCGCATGAAATCTTACACGTCCGCGACTGATGCCAGAGCATGGGTTAACAACATGTACGAGAATAAACAATACATCATCGATTTAATGGGAACGGAAGCGCCGAAACCAAATAATCAAGTAGGAAAGTTCGTGCCTGTCGATGTTCTGGTTAAGGCTCTAATGGGAAACAAGGATGTCGACATTAATCGATTGAAGACGATCGTTAAAGAATTGGATGGGTTTATAAATACGTTAAAGTTGAACACTAAAGAAACGGCAGCATTCAATAAAATCGTATGTACACGTACTAAATGTAGTTTACGAAGTTTATGTATTCTTTTGATTTTTAGAGAGCGTTGTATGCTGCCGGAGACGCGGTACCAGTTCCGCGAGGAAAAAGGGGTATGCCTCTTACTGAATCGACGTATGGACGAACGTCTTCTGAAGTTAGAGCACGACAATCCGTCGTAGAATCTAGTCCACGGACGTCCTCAGAGAGTAGGCTGTACTCTCCTAGAGAAACGGTTATGCCGACCTCAGCCAGTGAAGCTGGTTCCGGCCAACAGGAACATCATCCCCAACACGTACAACACACGCCACGTCCGCGCTCAAGGCCGCGCACTCCAGTACATTCTAGTGCTTTAGATAATTCGCTTAGTCACAGACAAGAAATGCGTCGGGAGAGTGATTCTCAGTCAAGCAGGAAGACATCATCTTCTTCGCCAACTCGTTATCCCTCAGTCCAGATCGAAAGCAGTCACAAAGATGTTCAAGTTGGCCATTCTGTGACCTCAGCGGAATCGCAAACTCAGACAGTAATGAAACCCAAAGAGGTGGTTCATCGGGCACAGCAATGTCTACTAGAAGTGGTTCCTTTGAAGTCCAAGTCATCAACTTCTTCATTGAAGAGTAAGATTCCTGTACCTGGTCCAACTGGGGATGTAAAGTCGAAACTCACACAAACTCCGGTTACGTCGTATCATGATATTCAAACCGTTTTTGATGGCGATTATATAAACAAGGTTGGCACTTTATTTTTTCTTTGCAACATAAATCATGAGCATTTATTTATAGTGTGGTGATTGTGAGCGAAACCTGAAGACAGCTCGTGAGATCCTAGAAGAAATGGAATCAATGAAGAAAGCGTTAGATGATCGCAACTACAAACTCCAAATGACCGAAAATCAACTTATGAAACTACAGGTATTTATATTTTACGCTTCCTTTTCCTTATTTAATTAACCCTTTTATAGGATGAGTTAATCGACAAGGAGCATATTGATGAAGACATTGCTTCAATGGCTGCTGAAATTGCTAACCTCCGCAAAACGGGCTGCAAGGACGAATTAAGAATCGTAAGCACCGAACTGCAATTACTAAAGAAGTACTGCCAGAAATTGATTTACATCAAGGCAGATAATAAAAAGTTGAAAGAAGAAAACGAGAACCTTTTGAATGCTCGTGGTAAGGTGACAAACAGTGTACCCTGTTTTGGGGAACACCATCAACAGCTGGTAAACATATGTGCTAACTCAAACATGCGAAGATTGCCTTCGTCCTTGAGTGATAATGACCTACGAAACAAACTGCAAGCTAAAACTACGACTTTGAAAGAAGTTAGCAAACAGCGCGACAGGTTGCAATCTACAGTTGCTAAGTTGGAAGCGAAACTTAAGAAATATGACGCGCTGAATGAAGATATCAACGGCTTGAAGGAGCGATCGAAAATATTGGATTCTGTGATTGAAGAAAAGCTCGGCTTAGAAAGACGCTTGCAAAGATTGTCCAACATGGAGAACGAAATGATATCGTTGAAGATGCGTGCCGAGAAAGCGGAAGAACTTCAGCGGGCGTTGGAAAACGCGCAGAATAAATTGTTGCGATTGCAGGAGCAGCGAAACGAACAACTCAATCCGGTGCAGGTGATTGAAAACGCCAGCAACGTTGCTGCCCTGTTGGATGATCTAAGATACAAGTCGCGCGAGGCTGAAGTCTTGAGGGTCGACCGCGACCGAATGCGTGTGCGATTAGATGAGCTATCCCATATTGAACACCAGTACAAGATTTTGCAAGACAAGGTTCGAATGTTGGAAGTGGTGCAAAACGAACGCGATATTTATAAAACAAAGACTATCGAGTTGTCTTCCATCCAGGACAATTACGTCTCAATGCGGGAACAAGCAGATCAAGTGCAGAAATTGTCTGAAGAACGCGACTCCTTATTGAGGAAGATGGGCAACTTGGAATGTGTGATTGGCGACCAAGAGAATGAAATCAGCAGACTGGTGATGCACATCGAGAGGCTATCCAAAGGAGCCGATCAGCACCAGGTAAGATTTTTTTATTTATTTTGATCGTGGGTTAAAATTATGGCAATTTTGTGTGACTAGTTTTTGTGTTTCTAAATTTCGTCACATAGGATAAAATCAAAGAAATAATAACAGAATTGCGCAGTGAAATTGAAATCAAAAACATGATAATTACCAATTCGGAAACGCAATTGGCGGACGTGCAAACGCAACTCAAACGAACAATCGACATTCTGACGAAGGAAAAGAGCTCGTTGAAACAGCAAGTTGCGGAAGCAGATATTTCATGTCAAGTGTTGAAGGCTCGCTTGGAACGGCTTGGTAAACAGTTGACTGATGCGACCGTTGCGTTGGAAAAGGAAAGGAAAACTTGTTATAGATACAAGGCGGAGGTGATTTCTCTGACTGAGGAAAATGCCAAACTGCAGGAAATTGCTGAACGGATGAATGATTTAACGGATGCTGGAAAATTAGAGTCGATATTAAGAAAATCGCATGCGGCACTACAAAATGCTGCGCACAAACTGAACAGTCATGATAGATCTGATAGATCGATTTATACCGATATTTCAACCAATACCAGACCATTTGTAAGACGCCATGGTTCGCCAAGATTGAATACCGTATCTTCTCTGATAACTGATATAAAAAATATTCCCACGCGTGACTACGATTTGAGAGACGTGCCCCCTAACCAAGAAGGTGACATACCTGCAGTTTTAGCTGCACAGATCGATGAGGTGATTACTGAGACTCTTCGAGGTGGTAGAATGGGCCGAGGAGTTTCTGCAGCGCAGGCTATCCCGACAATTGAAGAAGAGGTGGAAGTAAAAATGGAGAGAGTCGAAGCAGATAAAGTACCTCGTGTTTGTAGAAGTGCGCAATATCCTTTATCGGTGTGTCGATCTTCTGCTGCCCGAGCTATTCCAACAATCGAGGAGGAGGTGGAAGTGAAAATCGAGAAGGATGATAAGGAAGTTGGCGCAGATAAAATACCTCGTGCTTCTAGAAGCGGTCAATATCCTATGTCGGTATGTCGATCTTCAGCGACGCAGTCAATTCCAACAATCGAGGAGGAGGTGGAAGTGGAAACGGAGAAAGAAGATAAGGAAGTAGAAGTAGTTAAAACACCTCATGTTTCTAGAAGTGCTCAACATCCTTTGTCGGTATGTCGATCAATACCGTGCCGCAGACAAGCCGATACGGCAAGCAGATCAGTTGGCGATTTGGACAGAGCACTGCAACCAAGTCGAGAAGAGCATGTTCAATATGAATGCGTGTCTTGTGTTTGCCGAGACATTCAAACAGATAAAGAATTCTTAGACAAAGAACAAAGCG
This sequence comes from Ecitodaemon sp. MM-2014, assembly GCA_030557295.1. NCBI lineage: Eukaryota > Metazoa > Arthropoda > Insecta > Coleoptera > Staphylinidae > Ecitodaemon > Ecitodaemon sp. MM-2014. The sequence continues at coordinate 14,015 of JARRAA010029871.1, forward strand.
CACCTTCTTTTCCCATTCCTCCATGTCGACGAGTGTCTTTCAATGAAAAAATAATTTGCGTTGATAATATCAAAGACCAACGACGCCTGCAAAAACTAGAAGATTTAGGCAAATTATCATTGGATAACGTTACCTGTGTTTGCAAAAGTGTAAGGAACGAGATATGCGAATGCCTTTCGAACGCTAGAAATGCCGTCTCTGAAGGTCAAGTTGTGCACAGTGCTGCACCAAGGAGGAACGTTGATGATGAACAGGAACAAGATCGATCACTGCAATCAAACGAGTCAGAAAGTGCTTCTGTTCATAGAATATTTAGCGCATACTCTACTGATGTATCTCTTGTATGTGAATGTACCCAAACTTCTGCAAGTCAACAGGCATATGTGCCTGCAGATGTGCCAAGAAAAGGTGCAGAGAAGATTGATAATCAGCGTGGATCACAAGATCTTGTGAATGTAGGCAAGCTGTCCTTTGGAAAAGGCACGAGTGGAAAGGAAGCTGATGGTGGTGATCGTCGGAAAGGCGCAAAATATGCCATTTCGGAATCGGGATTGCGAAGGATATGCGTCGATAATAGCCGCGAACAACGAAGATTGCAAGAGTTGGATGATCAAGGACAACTATCTATGGGCAGCAGCGTAACTTGCGTCTGCAAGAATATGCAATCAAAAGTGTGCGAGTGTTTAACCGGGCAAAAAGATGGAGAAACGAGTAAAATCTGCATCGATCCCGAAAGTGACCAACGAAGACTGCTGGCTCTGGAAGCGGAAGGGAAGTTGTCGTTGGAAAGCGTTACGTGCGTTTGTATGGGGGGCGTTAGAAAGGTTTGCACATGTGACGCCAGCTCCGAAACAGGAGTACCACCTTGTAGGAGGGGATTACAAGGTGAGAGAAATGCCATATGTGTGGATAATATTCATGACCTACAAATGTTGCAAGAATTGGAAAATCTAGGCACGCTATCAGTAGGAAATATTATCTGTGCTTGCAAGGGCGTCCAGGCGGACGAGTGCCTGTGTAAAGATTCATTTGTGTCTGGTGCTAGGTCCGGAACAGGTGAGACTGTGCCACCTTGCAGGAGAGAATTTCGAGATGACAGAAATGCCATTTGTGTTGACAATATTGATGACCAACAGAGACTGCAAGAGTTGGAAATTCGAGGCACGTTGTCTCTTAACAATATCATTTGCGTTTGTAAGGGCGTCCAAGCGGACGAGTGTTTGTGTAAAGATTCATTTGTGTCTGGTGCTAGGTCC
>JARRAA010029877.1:0-15198 GCA_030557295.1 Ecitodaemon sp. MM-2014
AGAGTGTCGTAATGCGTTGCGTTTTTAACACCTCGCATACATTTCAATATTTTGCGTGTTATCGCCCATGCCGACCAACATTGTTGCTCCGCATTGTCACGATTCTCATGACACCAAACGACGAGCCGATAAATATATAAACTCATTGCGATCATCGTCAGTTTGTTGCATCTTCTTGCCAAGCATGAACAAACAATAGAAATGAAACATATTCAAGGACAAACTAATCTAATCAATTTTACAATGTTACCAAGCCGTAGATTTTGCCTAGCAATAGTGCTCACTATTCTTTTGTTTATTTCGATTACGAGTGGACAACAGAACACCAACAACACTAACGGTACCGGGACTGGGAATGGGACTGGGAATGGGAACGGAAACACGAGCCGTAAGTAAATTTATTAGAAATTTGCGTATCTAATTCTTAATTTTCCAGCGACCGAGACCGAAGGCACCGGAACACGTCCAAGTGAGTCCTTTTTTTGTCCCTTGTCGTTATACGTCCTCCTGAATGCCGGGAGCGTCAAAATTTAATAACGCGCGCGCTGTAAAAAGAGGAAATTTGTCAATTTCGTTATGACGCTGAGCAAGTCTGGCACTTTATATTTCGGCGACGTGCGTTCGCAAACATCGCGTCGCGTCGTCGCGGCAAATTTATTTGTTCGCGCGCGTCGCCGTTCGTGTTTGTCCCTTTGTCCTTCGGCGCTCACTGCGTACGTCGAGTGGCGCTGGCCACAATACGAAGACGAGCAAACTTTTCGGGGAATTGCTTTATCGCGTCCAATGGCGACAAAGTTTTGTCAAATTTCGAGGAAAATGATTGCGAACTTTTCGATCTTCGTCATCCGGTCATCCTGTCCACCCCCGTAATGTCGACAGGTCTTGCGCTCGTAACTTTCGCAATACACGTGGCGCGATTTGATTTATGAGGATTAAGATTAAGTCTCCTGTGAGGAGTTACAATAATCTCTCCTAGATGTCATTGCATATAGGTGCGCCATGATGCGAAGTCAGTCAGCTAATATTGATTCTAGATTGTAGCGCCAACGAAACTTTGGCTGAAAGTGGTCAGGATTGCTTAACGTGCGGCAACCCGACCGCGAGTTGCCCGCTGATCACCGAATCGAGATGTTTCTGCAATTCTGGATACGTTCGCAATGCTTCCAACACATGCATCCTGCCGGCCGATTGCTCGCCACAAGCTGGTAATGATCTGACCTCGGTGGCTGAATCGCATAACCTCGATTCAATACTATCATCCAATTGTTGCCAACTAATGCGTCGATTATTATCCTAGGGTGTTATCCCAATGCGACAAGGAGTTCGATAAGTTCCAATTGCTTCACGTGCGACAATTACCGGACAGCTACTTGCCCCCTGTCTACCGCGGACAATTGTTATTGCAACAATGGCTACGTCCTAGACTTGGATAACAATCGATGCGTCTTTCCGTCTGATTGCCCGGTGTATTCTGGTGAGTTTCGGAGGAGGACGACCACACAAGAAAAAAGTAATTGTGCGTGGTTCTAGCTGGCGAGTGTAGAGCCAATCAGACCTTTAGCGACAGGGGATACGACTGCGACACATGTATCAATTATCAAACGAACGGAGAATGCCCCGTCAGCTTTCAATCGAGGTGTTACTGCAACGTTGGCTTCGTGCGAGACGTTTCCACGCAAAGGTGTATAAGGCAGCAGGATTGTAACACTGCTGTCGGTACGTCGCTCCTAATACAGTCCTAATTCCAACAATTTAATTTCTTCGTTTGTTCCACAGGTGAACAATGCGCGCCAAATCAAACCATGTTATCCTTCGGCTACGACTGCTCCACGTGCGCTAATCCGAACCGCATCTGCAAACCGACGAGCGAACGTAGATGTTATTGTTTAAATGGATACGTCCGCACATCTTCCGGCGACTGCATTCAGCCGCAAGATTGCTTCAGACCTAATTTGCCCGGTGAGAAAAATACCCTCAACAATCGATAAAATCGGATTACACGTTCCTTGCCTTTCTCGCAGCCGGAGCGACGTGCAGAGATCCCTGGAGCGTCGGCTGTAATCCCGAATGCGTCCCGACGTGCCGCAGACGAGAGACCGGGATCTACCAGCCCGGGAGTCTGCTTTGCCGCGCCGGCTGCGCGGCGTGCTACTGCCCTTCGGGGCAGGTGCGCAACGGGGTTGGCGTGTGCATACCAGTGGAGCAGTGCTTTGAGTATCCGTACAACTTTCCGCATTTCCGATATTCTTTTAAATAATCTTTTTCTCTCAAAAAAAAAAATTGAATCACCATCATATCGTTAACTGATTTCTATGGAATTTTGGTCCTGGATTTTACATATCTCTTAATTTCTTCGTCCTTTATTTTATATCTCTATGAATAGTATCATGGTATAAATAAAATTATTTTCATTGATATGTTATGATGGAGATAAACAATGAAGTAGGTATAAAAAGAATGGTAAGACAAGTCGCAGCATAGTAGATTAAGTACGTCTTACAGATAAACGCGCATTAATAATGTTTAAATTAATAATTTCTTTGTTTCTATTATTTCTAACAATGGAAATGACATTACAGGAAAGTATTGTCTACTTATGTATCACATTCAATTTAGAATCGTTTAATCTTAGAATCGTGATTTGTTGTAGATATACCAAATTGTCCCAAAAATCAAGTATTCCAAGAAGAAGGAGTCAACTGTCAAACTTGCTACAATGCCAACTGTGTTGATTGTCTTTTAATTAAGGAACCTGGATGTTACTGTGACGCAGATTCTGTATTATTGGAGAATAACTCAATGGAATGTGTTAAGCGAGTTGACTGTCCCAGTAAGTGTATATAATAAACCTTGTTCAAAATGTTTAAATTGCTCTCTTCCAGAATGCGTACCAGATGAAACAAAATCCTGCCTGTGTGCCATCAATTCATAATCATTCGAATAGTTTTAGTTTTAAAATATTACTAGGTTAAAACGTGACTAATTGTAGATTCTGGGAGGCTTTTTTAGGTTTAAATTATGCACATTGATAAAACTCTGCTTGCTAGCGTTGGTAAAAACATAAAAACTTTGCAAATAAATAATAGAAAAAGCTAAATGTAACCTTTATCACGTATTTTTGCAATTACTACGTTATTATTGCATCTTCGTGGCGATAAAACATGTTCCTTGACATTTTAACAATATAGTTGATTATTATTAAATATGTATTACATTTTGTCGTAATGTTTACATATTGCGCATAACTTGTGTATATATTCCGGACTTCCCAAGAACGTTTTTATAGTATTTCACAAAGTACTGAGAAAAGCAGACCTCAAAATGTTGAAGATATCATTATTTTTCGTACTTTGTCTTCTTGTAAATCAATCGCTCCAAGATAAGAAAGGTAAGTTATATACAATAGATGTTCCTGGCAATTAAAATGATTGATATTAATAATTAACCTATTCTAACTTCTACCCATTCATTGATCGTTATTCTAAATATATAATCGTATTTAGACTGTCCCAAAACTCAGGTTTGGTTGTTAGATGCGCGCTAATCGAAAAACTAGGATGGACAAATTTATTTGCATGCGAAAAGTCACACTTGCGTGGAAACAAAAGATTGTCCACGAAGATAATGTTAACCTGATTAACCGGATTAACAATATCAGTCACATATTGTTCAAAATTTCTTCTGAAATAAATTTAGGTATAGAAATAGAAATTTATCGTTAATCTAACAGTGTTTTTGTTCATATTTAGACTGTAGATGTCCAAAAACACAAGTTTGGAAGGAGGAGGGTATTAGGTGTGCCAACTGCAACAACTACCAGTTTGTGAAATGCATGCCAATCCGAGAACCAGGATGTTTCTGTCCAGATGGAGAAGTTTACCTACACGCCGATAGCGACACTTGCGTGGCACCAAAAGATTGTCCACTAAGTAAGTAGCTCTGATAAAAAACCTGGATAAACCACCGCCGTTGTGCGTCATGCACGACAAATTAATAACTAAGGACATTTATCAACATGCAAATTATTGCATACTTGTTAGAATATTCAAAATAAATTCCGCTGATAGTATGCAAACAATTTTGACGTATTCATTACATTATTCATTGGTAAAGTACAAGTATAAATCCACAACATTATAGTTTATATTCATATCGAATCATACATTTGATTAGAAACATGAAAATTCTGGTCGTGTGTTTTTCAATTGTTGCAATTGCACATGTGTCACTCCAAATCAATGGTACAGTTAATAATTTAGTAAGTATGAGAAAATTAAAGTAATTTTGTTTTTATAAGATATTATTAGGCCGCCTGTAAACATATGCGGCCCGAATGAAGTTTGGAAAGAGTCTGGCAACAATTGCTCATCATGTGCATGGGCGAAATGCGTAAAATGTGCATTGATCTATGCCCCAGGGTGTTATTGTGACGATTATAGTGTCCGTCTCGACGGAGAGAGCGAGGAATGCGTAAGGAAAAAGGATTGCCCACGTACGTTAATAACTTTATTACAATAACATATGAATAAACAGTGATTACTGTATTTGTTGCAGCTTGCGTTATTACTGAAGATAACAACTGTGGTTGTGCAATCAATGCTATGCACAAAAGAAAAATCACGAATGAATAACTTCATACGTCAAAAGTGAATATATACAATTAAATAAATATTTGCAACATGTATGAATACAACTTGTTTTATTTAAACTATTTATTGCATAATATATATTTGAAATACCAGTTATACAATAACAAAACACGTCGATAAGATAATGTACGAAGTAAAATAAATATTTTCAACCTTTATGAATGTAACTTGTTTTGTTTAAACTGCATTTTACCATTAAAAACAAAGGACTCAGATACTATATAAACAAATAAAAGTTAATTCATAAGTAACTGATGACTAAAAATCAAATCAAAGAGTTAACAAGATGTTCAAGTATATTATTCTTTGGGTTCTTCTAGTTTTATATATTTCTGTTTCTCTGCAAGATGGTATTAAGTTATTAAAATTATCTGAAGGCTTTTTTTCCTACGGTAAAATTCATACAAAATATTTTTCTTCCAGAAGATTGTCATAAATGTCCCGAGAATCAAGTATGGGCTCAAAGTGGTTCAAACTGTCAAACTTGCGACGACGAAAAGTGCGTTTTGTGTCTTGTAGTCGAAAAACCCGGCTGTTACTGTGATTCAAATTCCATACGTTTGAATTCACGTTCGAATAAATGTATTAAGAGGACTGATTGTCCAGGTAAGTTAAATTCATCACGCTCGTCATCTTCAATGAAATAACATAATTAACGTCGCAATTTCAGTATGCAAACCTAGACCCAATGTTAATTGTGACTGCGCTGTCAATCCTCCGCAATAAAACATTTTATATGAACTACGACAAAGTTATTGGAATCATATCTAGATAATGCAATGCCGGGACTATCCAGTCTGGTCCTAAACCAACACGAATTTAATAAGCCGGCCAACAAGAGGGATCCAACACTACGAACTGACAATGACGCACTGCGCAATATTTGTGGAGCACTTGTTTGCCATTTCGACGATTACACTCCGTGGAATTTACTGGCATGCCTGCATCAACTGCCAAAATATCGATTAACAATCCGCAAATTCAGCAATTCCACGCTCAGCGCTACTCGCGAATATCCCAGGAATCCGAATAATTTACCATTATTTCAGATTGCACGAAATTTTCTGTTTGTGATGGTTAGGAAGCGCGTCAAAAACCGTCAAAAACGCACTACATGTTTGCATGCATAATGATGAGTTGTTATCTGGAAGTTCATTAACGATTACTATAAATATCCGCCGCGTTTTCCCAGCTATTGCTAACCGGCAACATGTAATTCATATTTCAATAAATTGTTTCCCCGGCAGATAAAGTTTGGCTCGTCGTGGCAAAGTGCAATCAAAAATATATTTTCGTCTGTCATGATTTTCGCATTATCTCTAGGCCCAAGTCCAGTTTGACAAAAAAGGGAAAATAAACGAGCTTTTAATGTGTGCACGACACGTGTCAGCCCAGCGAAACGTTAAACAAACGAAAACATTTCCATTGTGCGGTGGCGTGATCAGCGTGTTTTCGGCTTTCTCGGAAAACGCCCCTTGAAAAGTCCGACTACAGCCGCTCGTCGTGTGGAAATATTTCATTATTTATTTATTGCGCGCGCATAAATTTCAATTGGCCCTCCAAACTCGCAAATGTTATATTGGATGCTCCGCTCACTTCAGATGATGAAATGAAGAACAGGGCAACACCTAAAATCGATACTCGCGGATGAGCGCTAGTGACTGGGGCGCTTGTCAGTGTTTGATATCTGACAATATATCACACTTCGAGAACAGATCAGGAGAGCGGGGATGTAACTGATTCACTTGCACTTGTTTTACGGCCGTCTTGGCTGTTAAATTTGAATGTAAATTTGCTGTTGGTTGCGTCTCGTCTTGTATTGTACGGGGAGGCTGGGAACGATGCTGTGATCGTAATGAGTCCGCGCGAACGCGAAGGCGAATGCAAAGTGGTCGATCCGAAGCAGTCGAGGGTGATAACGTCAGGCGCCCGAATTAATTTAATTGCGTCGCAGAAAACGGAAAGAAGAACCGAGGAATTCTTCGGCCGCTCGGGTCAGCTCGAGTGCGGCGGGTCGCTGGATGGGCTCACGCCTCGTTAGCTACGAATAACAATAGTCGGGTCAGATGATTTCAGGCAAATTACGTACAAATTGATCCCGAACAAGTGTCGTCTCCCTAACGACGCGCGCCCGAGGCGCTCGCGGCGAAAATAACAATTTTCGAATTTCGGAATGCGGGAATTATTCATTTCTTTGACGGCGAAATAAATGGAAATATATGAGGAACGCTGAGAGATTTGCGGGCGGCTGAAGAATGTCGATTCGCGAGATTGAGATTGAGAGGCGGCGGCGGCGGTGCTCGGGAATTTTGTCGAAATGCCGAAGCGACGAAAGCGAAGGCGCAAAATCGAAAGAAATATTTGCAAATCCTCGCGCAGGATGCGGCGCCGCACGCGGGTGGAAGAAGGACGCGCGCAAGACGAACTGGGGCAGCGTCGGCGCTCATTTCCAAGATCGGAGGGGCTCGCGCTTCCGCACGTCTTTCACTAAACATTCACTAAATTTTCCATGTTTTTCCGAGGATGTGCCACGGCAGTACGTTCGGGGAGGCACTTATTTCGGCCATAATCTCACGCACGGACCGAAAATTCAGCTCAAGGTTTCGCACATGCAGGAGACTATTCCTGCGGAACAAAAGACGCAGTCTCATTAGTTTCACTTCTTCTTCTACAGAGCGTTTGCTAACGAATTGCGCTTGAAGAAAATCGTCGAATTTTATAAAAAATTTTGCGATGTTCCAGATTTTATTAGAGTTAAACCTTCTTGTTTATTGTTTTGAGTGTTTTCGTTGGTTGTGCGTAGATGTTTCGCGTAAAATTTATATTCGAGCGCAATATCCTGTGTAGTTTTGACATTTAAAGATCCTCGTTTGTTGATGGCGGTCTCACGACGCCACCGAAAGCTTCAAGCCGGGCGCTAAGCTCCGCTTTCGGCCCACGCTCGCTCGAGGACGAGCGCGTAGGCGGACGACAATTTTCCGGAAGCACAATCCTACAACCCGCTGCCACTTCAAACCCGCGTTTCGTCGTTCTCTGCCGCCCCGCCGTGCAGCGCGAATGTTCGGATAGGAAAATATCGCGACTGAGGCGAAGTAATGAACTCACTTGAGAAACATAAGAACGCCGGTTGATTCCATCGCTCTGGAGATGCCCTTCCACGACGCGGCGATGTTGTATTTCTGTCTGGCGGTGAGCGGCAGCCGGGGATCGCACGGTGCCGGCGGCGGCGGCTCGTCCTGCTTGGACGTGCCGCCCGCGCCGCCAGCGCCTCCGCTGCGCGCCAGCTTCCCCAATTTGCAACCCATTATTTTCCAAATCGTCTCGCCTCGCTTCCGCAACGCCGTCGCGCAAACACTAGCTCCGCTCGTCCCAACGTTCCGGCATTCACTAGCACATTATGTCGGCACTCGCGACGCACCGAGCAATTAAGCGAACCTCTTCCGAGCACTTTTTCGTCGATTTTAAATCATCACTAGGGAAGCGTCTCTCGATCGGCGGCGACCGCACCGTTCGCGATGAGTTCGGGATTGAACGACTCGATGCGATTGGGATTAAGTCGCGCGCGGTTTTCCGGCACGCTCGGCTGCTCGCGACGTCTGGCACGTACCGGCTCCAGCTGATTACGAATTATCTCCTTACTCGGACGACATTCCCTGCACTTCCGCTTTACTCATCCATTCGGCCCACAAGTCGCGCGGACGAATACTAATCTTCTACTCGCGCCGCATTCGAACGCGATCGAAATTCATTTACAGCACCGAGTCACAAGTCCGAGATCCACATGAGATTCACGCGCCGGCGACGCTCGAACGCCGCATGGGCGTTTGTTTGGACGACGATTAGCGCGCACTGTCTCGTTCGTTCTCGTTCCGATGAAGGTCAATGCGTGCGGGCGAATCTTGAACTGAGCAAGTAGTCGTCGAAACGATCCCGGTTATCAAAACGCTCGCAGGTGCGACAGCTAGATACGCAGGCGTCTCGCGTCTACGCAAAACTCACACGGCGCGACTAATGAACGCGCGAAATAATTAAAATAATTGATATGCGTCATGAGTTAAACGCAAAGCGAACGACATGCGCATCAATTGATTTCCCGTACGAATGGAAGTCGAGCGAAACGAAACACTTTGGTTGTATTTATCCTTGACGTGCGGTCGCGCTGTATCCTTAATGATTTCCTTGGAGCCCGCGAGTTGTGGCGGAAGGCGAAAAACTGATTTTCGTTTTTGTTGCGTTATTTGCGTCGTTGGGTATTTGTTTCGACTTCGCTCCGTTTCGTTTCGTTGCTCCTGCGTCGTTCGAAAGGGGAACGACGTGCACGGCAGCACCGCGTGCGCGATTCGTGGCGGACCGACGTCAACTGGCGGCCGCCGTCGCCACCGCCGCCGCCGCCGCTGCCACCGCCGCCAGCTCGTCCGCGGCCAGCGCAACGCATGCGTTACCGTCGCGCATCCACTCTATTCTGAATACGCTCACGAAAACCGAAGAACTAATCTCGTCCATTTAATATTTGCATAAAAAAAACTCTCTTCCGCTGATTGTGGATTTAAAGTGAAAAAGTTCTCGTGCGAATTATATTCGGAGGTTAGTTTATTTCTAATTGAATTTTGGGTTATAAATTAGTCGTGCGTTTGCGCTTGAAAAACGTTACCTTCGGTCGTTGGAACCGGCGGCATTGTTTGTCTGGTTGTCCTAGTCGTCCTGGAGGCGCGCTCCTCTCTAAATATCGATTTCCTTCTCTCTCTCCCGCTCGCCGGCTTCATTATGCCGTTCCACGTGACGAGTCGTTCGTCCCGAGACCTTCCATCCGACCATCCGTCTACCATTCTTCCAGCGCCGCGCTCGTCCCAATGTCTCGGCCTCTTCTCCCTTTCGCTCTCTTCCTTTCTTTCCAGCGCGCGCGATTCGCGACCGCTCGACATTTCGGCCAGCATCCCGTCCTTTATCCGCGCCGCGTGTTCGACATTTATATCTATATTTATGTTAATAATTTAAGAACGTAATAGACGTACATCAAGCGGACGAGGACTATAAAGGGCTCCTGCCGAGCGAGCTCATAAAGCACGTTCTAGCAGCAGCGAGCGGGCTAGGAACAGGAGTTTTGAGTAATTAGAATTTAATGCTCCACCGTGCGCCAGGAAATTCGCTCGATTTATTACTAAAGAAAACAAGACGAAGCAGGACACCGAGTTATTAAGTTCTGATGGGTTTTTTGAAATATTGCACCATAGTTCCGTGCGAAATAAAAAATGCAATTGCAATCTACAATATCTGGACGCAGGTAATAAATTGGCGTTTAATAAAAACGCGCAGATCATCGTGAAACATCATCGAGCGCTGCGGCAGAAAGTTGTATCGACCTTCGAACCGGATCGTCCAGAAATAGCCGAACGATAGAAATCGGAAAACTTCGTCAAACTAATAAAGGCACACACGCACCGAAACAAAAATAAGAGCACTGATCGAGTTATGAATAAAATTTGATGGAAATGTTGATTTCCAGAGACGTTCCCGGCGCAATCTTCACGTTTTATTAAAAAAAAATATATTGAAAGCATTCGCTATTGTCGAAACTTCCCTACACAACGCTCAAGAATTTGCATATCAAAACTCCAAGTTTTATTCAGTTTCTCCCCAGACGGCGAGAAACGCGACGTCTGTTTCTCTTTTTGCATGCATAACTCGTTCGACTATAAAATATGAAATCATGTAAGAGAGCGAACGCTGAAGTTTTGCTTAAAGTTTTACTTTATACGTGCTGTCAAACACTCGCAATGGTCGTAAGTTACAAGTTACGACTTGTTATTGCCGATGTTAATTACTTCTAGAACAACTGCACGGCGAGCAAGATTTTACGGTGGAAAACTAAAGCGAGCAAATTTAGTTTTTATTTAATTTATAGTTTTTTTTTCGCTTCTGTGTGATTTTGTTTTGTAGTACTTTGTTTAATACAGAATTTTATCTCGGCTGGAAATTTATGGCTTTAAACGCGGAGCAATTGTTTTATGTTAATTCGCCAGTTTTTTTTTCTTCTTTCATGGGGGATTTTTATGTGCTGCAGGCAACCAAGTTTACCCGGTTACGCGCGCACGGAAGGTTGCGGCGCACGAAAATGTTGCCGACATGCGACTTTCCATTTTAATCCGCACACGCGTCCAAACGCGCCGCCGCCGCCGCCCGTAAATCTAAGCATTGTGCAGTCCTCCTCCGACAACCGAAAATTCGCGTTAAAAATTGTTCCAACATAACCTCGCATAATTTACGCCCGCAGGTTCGCAACGACTATGATGTGCCAGGTAGAATTGCAGAAATTAAGCCATAAATCGCGAATTTCGCGCGTAAAAACAATTCCGAACTTTAAAGTTGTAAATTTCTGTAAGCACACAAGCATATTTTCGGCTCATTGAGTTTCCGGTCTCTCTACTTCCGCTTTTCCGCCGAGGTGATCCGAGCGTCGGTGTTTTTGCATGAGCTGCTTCGGATCGGAAAGTTTTCGCGAATGCATCGCGCGCGGCGGTGTTGGCGGCGGCGGCGGCGATGGTGTCGGCGGTTCGGGAGAGGAGTCTACGGTCGCGCAGTGCTCCCGATATAGGTTTCTGGGTCGCTCGATAATAACCCGCGCGGGGGTTGCTCTCGGCGCGAGCGAAACTTCCCGGAGCCGCGACGAAGGGCCGTTATTTAGTTGCGTTTTTCGTTCAATTCCGGAGCGTGTTTTGCCGCCGTCCGGCGTTATCTCACACTATATCACCCCGCCAAACATATGCATTTCAACCACCGCAGCCGGTGATGTAGTTTTGCGCATGGAGCATGAATCGTATTAAAATGCGACATGTTTAGATTCCATCGCGCTTAATATCCTTTGATTTTATTGACATTATTTCTCGCAGCTTTCGGCACTCGAATCAAGGAAAGAATTATTTGTTTGCCGTTTTAAGTCGCCCTTTTCTCCGCTGTTTGTTTGCACTTGTTTTATTTGCTTTTCCGCTTTAAACACAACGCACTGAAAAAAATAAAATAAAAATAAAAGAAACGCGCCGAAGGAAAGCGACGAAATTGTGATTCACAGCCGGCGTCGCAATCAATATACCAATCCACCCCCCGGTATTCGGAATTCGCCCCGCTGCGATTTCTTCGTATTTTCGTTACTCACCATATTTGAAGAATTGCCGGCGCGTAGAAACGATCATTTTCCCCGGTCGATTGACTCCATTCATTTAGTCCGCGACCTGCGCGTCAACTTTTTTGCTTCCTTTCTTATCGCAATTTTATCAACAACGACTCACGCCCCGTTTTATTCCTAGCCGTGGTAAAAATAACCGAAAACAGTGGGTCGAATAGAGAACTAGAACGAGTCACAAATACGCCCAGTTAGAATGGACCAGTTCGAGTTCGAACGTTTTCACGACATCGCTCTTTTTCATTTCATCTATCATCGTTAAAAATCCGCAATCTCATCTAATGTCTACCCTTGTAGGGGAGCTATATTAACGGCGAATCAATTACTTTGAGCATCCTCAATGCAAGCAACTTTTGCGCGCAAACCGCAAATTGGATCCACGCGCCGCACGCAAACCGAATCATTAATTACGTCGAAATAATGTCGTGTGCATTGCGCGAAATGAAAATTTCATAAATCCAAGAATCGTAAATTCATTCCGGAAAATCGTCCGGAAAAACAGCGCCAGGGCGCGTTAATTAAAATTTATTTTTTGCGCGTTTGGTTTTGTGAAATTTTAATAACTTTATAACCTGCGGGAATGATTTTGATATGAATTCCTGTTAAAACCAACTAAAATCCGCTGCACTCGGCAACGCATTGAGGCGCGCACGTAAAAGCGCAGAGCCAGTCCGAGAAAATTAAATTCGTTAATTAGAAAATTCTCAACTTTAATACCCGCTGCTGCTTCTGGTTTCAAAAAGTTAAAATTCGTTAAAACACCCAGTGCACACTCGCCGGTTAATTAATATGTGCGTAACAGTGAATTGACGATATTGTTCAGTCAAGTTCAAACATGTGGAGAAAGTTTAGCATTGCGCCGCATAGTAGATAAGATCGGACGGAACTATAATGCAAATGTTTGGCAAGGCGTGCGCGCCGTCGGACTAAATATTTGCTCAATTTAATGAAATTGTAATTGCATACTTGCGACGCGCGTCCAAGACGGGCGTAATTGTGCACCGCGCGCAATCCGAAAAGCAACGCGAAACCAATTCGCGTCCTTGTGCGACGCTTCGCGTCCACGAGCGATGCGAACTTGTTAGAATATTGCGCTAGTGGTATAATAAACCGAGTTTATAGTCAGGCGAATACCGTTTGCTTGTCGGTAATAAATTCACTTGCGAGTCTTGAGGTATGCGCCGTGGGCAATTATGAGGACCGAGGCGCATTAGGAATTCGAGGATTGCAATAAAACTGGCAAATCGCGTTTCATAATTTTTAAACATTTCGGTATCAGCTGTTAATAATGCGATTAATAGAATGGAACACTTGCTCGGCGTTTGTCTGCCGATCGAATGTTTGCTTGCATAATGCACGATGTAAATGAAGCGATAAAAAAATAATAAAGTTACGAATCGAAAAAGTGACAGTAGAGTGGGCCGATTATTTGATTATGACCTGATATCGCGACATAATCAAATTCCGCTGCTACAGGCCGTGAACACTGCAACACATTTTTTGATATAAAAAGAGGTGGAGTAATTAGATCTACATCAGAATCCAGTTAGCGTTCCGCAGTAGAACAACTCGAGATATCTACAAAAAACTTCTTTTCCAATCTAGAAACATGTACAAGTTCTTCATCATTGCTTCCTTGGCTGTTTGTGCCTTGGCTCGTCCACAGGAACATCACGGTCATGCCACTTCCTATGCCTCTGTGAGCAATCATGTGGTACATGACTATCATCATGGAGGAGAAGGTTTAGGACAAGCCCAGGAAGGTGCTCACCATGGACATCACGAAGAACACTACCCACACGTAAGTTTCGCTTGATTTGGGGTTAAACGTCACTAATGATTTGTCCCTATATATCTAGCATCACCCCAAGTACGAGTTCAAATATGGCGTTGAGGACAAGCACACCCATGACATCAAGTCCCAACACGAGGAACGCGACGGCGATGTTGTCAAGGGTTACTACACCTTGGTCCAACCCGATGGTCGTATCCGCACTGTCCACTACACTGCCGACAAGCACAGCGGGTTCAACGCCGACGTGAAATATTCCGGCCATGCCGATCATCCCGAATACAAACCACATCATTAATTCGATATGTTTATTGTTGATAGATCTAAGTAAATTTATTTTTCCAATAAAATGCTAAAAATGACCAAAGAATTTTAATGATCCAATACGCGAAGCTTAACGATTACGATTACGGCCGCCTAATAAAAATACTTTTGGCATGCTCTCAAACTGACGATACCGATACCCGCGCGCTTTTCCTTTCCGCCTCTCCGTTCTTGCCGAGGCTGCGGGTGTTTAATATTTTATGTTTTAATTTAGCGTCGCTCGGCGTTGATGTGTTACGTAGGTAAACATATTTTGTAACTCGCGCTCTGCTCGCATGCGGATGTGATTAACTGCGAGCGTACTTGGCGAACTTCGGCAGATGTTGCCCGTGGAAGTTTATGAAGTTATTTGGTTCAGCAGTGTCTTCGATCTGACGTTACACGTGGACACATGTTGGCGACAGCGAATTTTACGAGTTTAATGCGGCCTGCATTATAGAATTCGCCGCGCTGCGACGGGTTTATGGGTCAATATATTTGTTATTATGGTTTTTAAGTATCGTCATATTTTTCCATTGTATATAAATCTAATGAATTGCTTCGAAAAGACATTAAGCATACTGCTATTGCCCGTGGAATTTTTATAGATCGTTTTGGTTCGAATTCTTAAAGTTGAGAATTATTTCTTGGTGATTAAGACTAATGACTGGAAACGTTTAAATGGGTTTTAAGATTGAAAGTACTTTTAATATATTTCAAATATTAATGTACATAGGGTCACATGATAAGTTTACTTGAAGTAAATTGACTTCTTTTGGTATATATAGCGATTTTTTGGTTGCAACAGACATCACTTCTTCCCTTGCTTCCTTCAAGTAAACAAAGCAAACCAACAAAATGAACAAAATCGTGAGTTAACTAATTTAATTCATTGGAATATCTTATAATTAATTATAATTTATAGATCATCATCGCTGCTCTCGCCGCCATGGCTTGCGCTATGCCCACCCAGCAGGGAGTCTCCCTCAGCCAGGACACCCTCGGCAACTACAACTTGAAATTCGCTACCGAAGATGTGGACCGTGACGAGCAAGGCTTCGAAGGCGGCAAAGTTGTCGGATCCTACAGCTACACCGACAAGGAAGGCCAGCACCACAAGATCACCTACGTCGCCGCCCCCAACGCTGGTTTCACCGCCACTGGTGATGTCCCACAACAGGTCCAGGAAACCCCAGAGGTTGCTGAAGCCCGCCGTCTTCACTTGGCTGTCGTCGAGAAGGAACGCGCTCTCTTGCCTCTGCTCAAGGAAGAAGAAC
>JARRAA010029879.1:0-10723 GCA_030557295.1 Ecitodaemon sp. MM-2014
CAGATTCGGCGATCGCCTCGCGCATGCGCCGACGTCGACGGGCAAAGTGCGTCGCGCCGCCGCGCCGGCCTTCGAGGTATTTACATATTTTAATTGCATTAAGCATTTCTTAAATGCCTCGTTAATTGCGTCGATGCGGCCCGGCCCAATGGGCATTAATTGCAACGGGGCGCTTTATAATTTTACCCGGATAATGTTGGGTGGGCATTTGAGGTGGTTATTCAGGTTATTTGCTTAAATATTATTTTAAGAAATACAAGCAACTTGAAAACGAAAAAAAAATTATGGAAATTTGATTATCCACGCGTAATTAATAATTTACTGTTATGTCCGTCTCACGGCCGTGTGTTCCATCCAAAGTGCCGAAAAAATGTTGGACCCTTTCGAAGGGACACTTCTAAAGTCGATGCACCACTTTAAGAAACTTTAAGAAGCTAAAACGTTATCGATTTTGATGAATTGCTTGATTGCATTGCTCGATTCACTTATCAAGGTCGTTTATTGGACGTTCTTATATAATTATAACGGTTTATTCGTAACTTAGGTGTTCGCTGTGTCTAATTTTTAATTAACAATCAAACCAATATAATAATCCAATGTAATAACCCAATCTTCTGGTCTCGACCGACACGCAGATCCTTGATGAATGGCGCCATTGACCATCGCCGATTAAAACTGTTTGAACAAAACGTAGGCGTCGAATAAATAAAAGGCGCGCGTCGCGCCGGCTCCTCCCATTGCGCAATTAATTCCAGCGCATTGACGAGCTTCCGAATTTACGCAATTACCGCGCCGCCGCGATTAATCACGCGCGACGCTCGCGGACAGCCGCCTTTATTAGCGCGCCTATGATTTATCTGTTTGATTAATTAGCGGCGCGCGGCAATTAAATTACGCAACGCGGCGAGCGCGCCGAAAGCGGCGATCGGGTGGGCGCACAACAAACAAATTGTGATTGATCCGCGTCGAAATTCTAATGACGCATTAATTAAGAGGAAGATGCGGAGCGGCCGGCGCGTCGGACGTCAAGCGATGTGCGCGAGCGGGAGATAATAAAGGATCGAAGCGTGGCCCGCGTATGGAAAAACTTTATTTTAACATCGAGCACCGTTACGATTTTCGGCGGTAACGACTGCGAACTCCCGATCGCTTTATTATGTGAATCCTTGATGGCGTTATTAATGCGCCTCGTTTCGAGAAGGCGCCGTGGCGAGGCGAGCGCCGAAAGTCGCTTTTATTGGCGGATAAAATAAAATGAAGTTTCGTCGACTCGCGGACGATATTGAAGGCATTTCGGTCGGGCAGTTTATCGAATTAGCGGACATGCTGCTGATTTGGAGCTGTAAATTTTCCGCTTTATTTACTTACGCTTAAATTTACTTCGGTATAAAGCCAAACGTGCGGAATTATCGGACATTTTATTAAACTTTCCATAATATTCGTCGCTGATTCATGTAGATGTGAGGACAGGAACATAAAAACGCGCGAGGGTTTTTGATCTCTCACTTAAATGAGCAGTTTTTCAACAGTGAATTACCAATGACTGCATTTCTTAAAGCAAATTTATTTTGATATCTTTGTTTGATATTGCGTTGAGCTAGCTTTGGTTAAGCTGCTTTAGATTGTGTTATGTTAGGTCAGGTTGGATTAAAACCATGGACATATTCATTTGTCGTTTTTTTTTTCAAAGAATTTTCCAGAATGCTGTACTTGTTAGGTCAAGGTCTTGAATCAATACAAGTTTTTGTTTTGCGATATGAAAGCGTATCTCTGCAAATCAGCGCATTTATCTTGATATCCTCCTTTCTATATTTGGACGGAAAAGTGTGAAAGTCTCAAGAAATAGTTAGTTTATCATTTTTATTCCTCGAAGCTGTGGCGTGAAGTGGAGCAACACAAATATTTTGCTATTGAGACAGGGATAGACGAGGAATTTAATTTTTTTCGGAAGGTTACAACAATGATGAAGATTTTCAAAATTGGCTCCTCAACTTCTTCGAATCTTGGCTAGTCGATTTCTGGCAAAGAGGCATCGACAAACTGGCCGAACGGTGGCAGGAGATCGTTGGCAATATTGAAGAATACATATTTGATCAAATTATTTTATTTGACGACGAACAGCGATTTTTTTTTTATAAAAAACGCTCATAACTTATTACTCAATCCAGTACAATCCATTTTCTTCCTGAATTTTCTCAACATTATTTAGAGTGGCAAAAAAAATAGACGCAAATATTACAATTTGCTCCACTATATTTTCTCATCTCTATTTATTGCACTCAAACGAAAAATGTGAACAATAAAACACTCATTATTTATTACTCAGCCCAAAACAACAGGCTCTATAACGTACTAGACCTTAACCGGCGTATCCACCTTTGACCAATAGAAATTTTTGCGATATGAAAGCGCATCTCTGCAAATCATCGCATTTATCTTGATATCCTCCTTTTCTATATTTGGGCGGAAAAGTGTGAAAAGAGTGAAAGCCTCCAGAAATAGTGAGTTTATCACTTTTATCCATCGGAGTTGTGTCGTGTGGTAAAACAACACAAATATTTTGATATTAAGACATGGATAAACGAGGAGTTTAATGTTATGGTGGAGCCATTCGTTTATACCCCAACATTGTAAACATTCGTAACCTTCAACAATGAGGATGACCTCCAAAATGGGTTCCTCAACTTCTTCGAATCTTGGCCAGCCGATTTCTGACAAAGGGCCATCGACAAACTGGTCGGAGACTATATAATCCATTAAATTGTTGTTATATTTGATGAGGAACAGTAAATTTTTTTAAACAAAAACGCTCATTACTTATTACTCAGCCCAGTACAATATATGTTCTTCATGAACTATCGAATCTCTATTTAGAACGACGAAAAATGTAGACGAAAATACAATAATTTGCTCCACTACATTTTCTCATCACTATTTATTGCACAAAAACGAAAAATGTGGACGTTAAAACGCTCACTACTTATTACTCAACCCAATACAGGCTCTATAACGTATTAGGCCTTCACAGTTGCATCTTGCGATGCAAAAACGTATCTCTACAAATCAAGACGTTTATCTTGATATCCTCCTCCCAAATACAGGAATTCGGGCGGAAAACTGTGCAAAGTGTGAAAGCTTCCAGAAATAGCTAGTTTATCACTTTTAGCTGTGTCGTGAGGTAAAACAACACAAATATTTATTTATTAAGACAGGCATGGACGAGGAATTCCGCGTTATAGTGGAGTCGCGCGCCCATGCCCCAAATGTTGCATCGTTTCCAAGCAATTTCGCGAAAAACCACCTGATTTATCCGTCTCTAGTGTGCGACAATAAATGTTCACGATAATCTACGACGTCGCGCAAAAACGCGAGAGGACGGCGCGCCGCAACCGCCGAAAGGACATTAGCATGCAACGAGGCGCGAATCCTTCTCGCGCGTCAAACGAACGCATAAATTATTCATTTTTCGGGTCGGGCTTATCGCCTCGCATAACTGCGCGGCGCGTGCATCGGCCCACTCGCGCGAAAATAGGAATTAAGCGACAGCGTTATGCATTCATTAACGCCGAACAGTCTCGGGACGGGCCGCGCGGAATTATTTACGGTCGCTTAAATTAGACGTCAAACACCTTACCTTAGCAGCTCTCGTCTCCGATCGTCACTCGCTTTCTGCGCGAAATCTTCAGATTGAATCGCGCCTTTGTCGTCCTTTTCTCTCGACCAGAAGCGAGAAAATCTAAATTTCAAATTAAACGCCTTAAACATTTAGACACGTTTTATTTTAGCGCTGAATTTGTAATTATAATGAGGATATTCAGCGCGATAATTTACGAGCATGCATCGACAATGGATCCGAGCCTATTATTTCGCCATCATATCGAACGGATCATTAGCTTCGGCTTGATTACAGCGCTTCTGAATTTTTAATTAGGAAACAAACAAAACAAATCGTAACCCGATAGCGGTGGAAGGAAATAACTTGTTAACCGACGGGATTTATTCGTGGGAAGATATTTCTGTCCTAATCAATCATCTGAAACAAATACGCCTAATTAACAATATGTTAGGTACGGCTAATTATTTATTAAAAATATCAAATCAGTTTCGGCGCATTTGGAACGCCTCTAGGAATTTTTGTTCAAGTAGGTATTTGTTTAACAAATTGTAAGAGTTTTTCGCAAGACGTCAAAGTCAGCGTGCCTAATCGATTATGTTTCAACTAAATATTTCCGGATTTGAATTCAATGTAATTCCATGAAAAGCCTTTGCTGGAAGAATGCTTCGGCAATAAATCATTATATCATTAGAAGCGCGCCGGGTGCGCTTGTGCTCACGCCACAATTAACGAATTCGAGAAAAACGAAAACCAGTAACGATCCAGAACTCCTAACGAGGCAAACATGTCAAAATCGAAATTTATTAGCAGGTTTAAAGCCAACGCGTATTCCGGCACATTAGTCATGAATCCTTAAAAATTATCATCAGGTTTGTTACCGGTTCGGTTGTGCTTAACAACATAACCGCTAAAATAACCTTAAAACAAACGTCCAAGGTTAGGATTCATTGCTTTCCTCCATATCTTCTATTTGTATCCTTCTTTAGGAGTTCTTCCTCTGGTTTCAAACAAGAAGTCCTACGATGCTTTTGTACAATCGATACATTTAACAAATCTGACAAAAGCGAAAATCAGTAACGATCCAGAATTCCTGACGAGGTAAACATGGCTGAGAATGAGTCAGTGGTCTGTCTGTTAACAATTGGAACGCAGAGAAAAACACTTGAGTAGGTTGAATAGATATGACTTAAAACTAAGGCCCAGGTAAGTGGGATGAGGGTGGAAAGATTCTGTGCATTGGTGGAGCGGAACCAAAATGCATTTAAAGTCAACGCATATTTCAGCACATTGAAATTCGCAAAATAACCTAAAAACAAAGGTCAGGATCCGTCGCTCATCTCCATATCTTTTATCTGCGCACTTCTTTGCGAGTTTTTCCTTCGGTTCCAAGCAAGGAGTTCCGCGGAGATCCGCTTTGGCGTAAGAGCTCCCATCGGTCTTAAATCTTCCCGCGGTCGGGCCATCAAACGACCGGTAGAAAGTGATAAGAAGCTCCGTCGGCACAACTCCGGAATCGATAATTGGACGCGTGCTTCATGGCACAGCTGTCATTAGACAGAAGGGCTCGCGAGCGTAAAAAGCCGCAACGGAGCTTGGTGGCGAGGACTCTCCGCGAGTGTTGATATCCAGTCACGAATCGTCGCGACGAAAGTGAATCCTCGTCGCGCGCGCAACAAGTGCGCACTCGAGATGCCACTCGAGGATGGAAAGATATCGCCCGGGAGTGGGCAGAGCAAACGCCCGGAGGTGAAGACCAAACGTGCGCGCCAAAGAAGTGTAGATGTAGGCGGAAGAAAGCAGGGGTGAATTAACAAAGTACTAGCGCCATCTACGTCCTGCGCGCTACCCACCGCCAGGGGGCGAACGTTGCCGGCCTCGAGCCTCAAGAACGAGGCTTTCCGACTGAAGAATTCGAGACCTCCGCCGCATCCGTGTTACACACGCCGTCTCCAGCTGACGCCGCGTCTTCGGCGGTCGCGGCTGTGAGCTAACTGTGCGCGCGCGCTCGCCCGGCCAGGCTTGCCATATGTCGCCGCGGCGCGGGTCACTACTCCGCTAATAGTCCGTCTCAATCGAAGATAGCGCCGCGCACTCGTTGCGCAAATCGATCGGGCATATTGGCCACCATCGGTCTGGCACGCTCGCGGCATACGCGGCGATGTGTAACGCGCTTCTGATTCACACGCGCGGCGCGCTTCTTCCAACTGGCACGCTCGCCTTAATTGTTATCTGCGCACGAAATTCTTCGCGAGTCCGCCTGGTGTTAGGCGAAGATGCGGCGGTCGTCGCGCCTGGCTAATGGCACAGAGTCTGAGATAATGCGCGCGTCTTCCAGTGGGAATGTTTCCCGATTATCGGCTTCGGATCATGTTGCGTTCGGAAGATATCTGGTTACAAAGATTGCGGGGAAAGGTGCCACTAAATATGTCACACTTTATTGGTAATTAATAGGACAGTCTACCGGCGAAACGGCAATCAACAGATTTAAATCTTTGCAGGAGTTATAATCGGTTGATTTAGTAAGATTGAAGGATGTCTGGTGAGGGTTGATAAGATGATAAATGTCTAATAAAAGAAGGGTTGATTCCTACCGGTACTAGTTGTTGAGGGTTGATAGTGTCATTATTAGTTGACATGGTTTTCTTGTCAATAATCATTAAAATATAGGAAAAATGCAATAATTAATGAGAACTCAGACAACTATCCCGAGTACCCACGTAAGTCAGCGTAATTCGACATTTTCGGTCGCGGGATCTTGAACTATTGTTAGAAGCGAGAAGAAGGTGGATACTTGGACGCTCACTCGAAGTTCGCGTTCTTGTTAGCATCGCCCACGAAATATTTATTGATAAGGACTGTTTAACATAGGAAAACACTCGCTCGTGTCAATATATTGACCCTGGCTTATTATTCCGAAACACGAAAACCTTCGCCAAGGACATCTGTTTGACTTTGCTGCGTTATGCGTTACGTGTCGCCAATGAGCGCATCTTGAGCGAATGTTTGACTTGCGCGCGACGACAAACATGCAAACACAATGCACGCTTTCAAGATTTGTCATTAGAGAAGAGTTGTTACCCCATTTTTACTGAAACAAAATAAAAAAATAAACTTTCTTCGATTCATATTGAAAATTATCCAAACTTTGCATAAAAGATCATCAAGTTTCTCAGTTTCGTTAACACCGCAAACTAAAAATCACCTTAGGGTAAAATCAGTATAGTTGCCACACTTTTGACAGCACAATAAATTACAAACAAATTCAGAAATTCGATTTTTTTAAGTAAAACGATACCTTGGTTATTAATCTTTAACATATATTTTATTTGGATTTTTAAGCCTAACCGTTTTTTGTATGAATCCTATTTTTCGTATAGTTGCCGCACTATGGCGGATACTTGCCTGATCATAAAAATTGAGCTGTCGGAGTCGGACGATCAAACGGCCGGTAGAAAGTGATAAGAAGCACCGGCCGTCGGCACGATTCCGGAATCAATCATCGAATGAGCGCGACCGCAGCTGTCATTAGACAGAAGGATGGACTCCAGACCGTAAAAAGTAGCAACGGGTCTTCATTTGCATAACTTTGTAGCGTTATGCGTTACGTGTCGTCAACGAGCGCGTCTTGGGTCAACAATAGGCGAGAGACGAATGTTTGATTTGCGCGCGACGGCAAACACAATGCAAGATCAAGAGAGAGTAGTTGTTACGCGATTTTTACCGAAACTAGAATATAATTTTCTAATTTTAAATTGATAGCGGACATTGTTAGAACATCTCATGAAAGAAGATCATAACGTTCGACTTATTTCGACAGTTCCGTTAAGACCGCAAAGCAAAACTCACCGCATTTAATATAAATTGCACCTTCGCACGAAACCCAAAATTATTCCTCTGGCAGCCGAAGAAGTTCTCTTTCGTGCGGCAAGAACACCACAATTTGGTAGCACGGCAATAGATCATTACATCCTCGCAAACACCCATGGCGCGAGTTTCGGCGCGCGCGCCACAATTAACCAACGCGGGAAAAAGCGGAACGCAGAAGACCAGTAACGATCCGCGGCCGCTAACGAGCGAAGGATTTACGATATTAGGCGTAAAGCACGCGCACGCGTTACCGAAATGCTGTTGCTATAAATTACGCCTGCATCTGAGAATGAAAGAACGAAATAAATAAAAAGTCGAAACATTCGAAGACTCGATCGAATTAATTGCTAGGATAGAGTCGCCGCACAGCATGCGCATTTGCATAAATATGCCTTAAATAAGTGTCTATTAGCTTTATGGTTCTGAGCCGAAGATTATTTATTAAATCGAAGCAAAAAAGAAACTGCCTGCAGCTGGTTCATTTATTTAATTAATCGTATAAGTGAAAACCTACAATTAATATTTATATTAAAATTAAAATTCCAATATCAGTTTGATTTCCTAGATTCGGCGAGCACTGTAATTATAATCGGGTGTTTGCCGTGCAGATTATGCAAATTACTATTATTACTCTTCGACATTTCGATCGTGCCACGTCCTTAATTTTCGGGCGTGACGCAAACGCCGCGATTAAATTGCTTTTCACTTTGGTGCCTTCTTGTTCTAGGTCGTTGTTTATAGAGCGCGCTTTTCTTCATTTATCATCGGACTGTAATTAAATGGAAGCTAATGTCGTTGTAAATTTGTTGATAAATTATATTAATGGATATCAAAAGTTTGATAAGCTGCGAAGATTCTGTCGAGTTAGGAGTTTGCCCGTAGTTGTTTCAGTTGTCCTTCATTTTGATTATCGCGCCTTCCAAATTCTCACGACGTGGCAATATAAACATTTGAATACAAGTAGCACCAGGCGCCAAGATCATCATCATCATCATCATCATCGTCGACCACATTATCACGTCGGATAAAAAATCCGGTGAAAAGCATTAACGTCACTATCTAAATTACTCGCGCGTAAAGATGCACAACCGGACCATAAACTGCTCGAGTTTATTTACGAATGCTCGATGTGTTAAAATTTTATTACTGTTATGATGCGCAATGGTGTACGGTCCATTCACGCTGATAATTTCGATGGTGCTATAAGTATGTCAATCAAATACTATTGATAATTATAATTATTATAGTTTCAATATTCGAGTTGTAGTTGCAATGTTCTTTCAAATCCGCGTATTTTTGCTCCTAAAACGCCTTGTAACTTCAACAATTTTGGTCCAATATTGACTGCCTTTCCGGCATTTGATAGAGGATTTAATGCTCGTCTCCAAGCCTTTTATGATGTTGCTCAGTATTAATAATTATAATTTTTGCAGCCCGAAACATTCTAGGTGCAATGTTTCTTCAAACCCGTGGGTTTTTACTCTTAAAACACGCTATAACTTCAACAAATTTGATCCGATTTTTATTATTTTTTCGGTCTTCAATAGAGTATTAAATATTAGGAAACAAGTATATCAAGATTTTTGTTAATATTGATAATTATAATTATTATGGCTTGATAATTCGCGTTGTAGTTGCATTTTTCAAAAGCGCGCATTTTTGCACCTAAAACACCTTGTAACTTCAACAAATTTTATCCAATATTGGTTACCTTTTCAGCTTTCGATAGAGGATTTAATTTTGGTATATGGCCCTTTTAGGATTTTGCTCAGTATTAATTATGATAGCCCTAGGTGCAATGTTTCTTCAAACCCGTGGATTTTTGCTCCTAAAACATCGTATAACTTTAATAAATCTCATCCGATTTTAATTATTTTTTCAGTATTCGGCACATGCGTATAAAGATGCACAACCAGACCATAAACCGCTCGAGTTTGTTCGCGAATACACGAGGTGTTAAAATATTATTACTGTCATAATGTGTCGTGATGTACGCTCATTCCACGCCGATAATTTTGATGGTTCGACAAGAATCTCAATCGCACCTGCTTGCGACCGATGCGCGCATTGAAAGTTTTCTATAAAGATCGGCAACGGTCGATTCGGCAATGCGTAATAACGATCGCGAGGCGTGCGAGAAGCGCCGCCGTCTCTTCGACGGAATCGCCGCGCGCCGAACGATTCTAATTGTTTTAACGAGAACTATAAGGAAGTACTAAAATGGTAATGAATCTATCGTCGTCGTCATAACCGTCGTGCAGGCGCTGCGCGGCGCGGCGCAAGGACGTGAGGGACGCGAGCGAAAAGCGCGCCGCGCATGCGCACGCGTCTCCGCGTTCTTTTCGTGCATTGTGCGCGCGCGCGTCCGTTCCGCAAACGAGCACAATCAATCGGCTGTGCCCATTGAAATATCAATCGAGCGCCGACTTATGACCGAGCGCGCGCCCACCGTCGCGGCGGGCCGTAAAACTTTTATCGCCGTCGTCGCTCGCGAGCACAATCGCCGATTTAGCGCTAATACTTAATCGCCGATCGATTTAGAACGCTCGCGACCCGCTCTTGCACACTTTCAGCGCTTCAGCTCGAACCGACTGTTCATTTACACCTTAGAGTCAATTAATTAAATCCTAATCGGCCGTCGACGGCTGCTAATAACGTCGCGCATGCTGCAATTAAGTCGTGACTTACACCGACTTAAGTCGGACGAAGTCACCTTACTTTCGCTACAAATTGAAACAAACGTCGAACTGAATGGCAACACATCGATTTGGGCAAGAGCAGTGATTTTCAATTTGAGTTTAAGTTGCGTTTAAGATTTATTGATAAAACATGGCAGGCACTTTGATTAGAGCATACTTAAAAGATAATAATGTGAGCTGAATTTATTGCGCATCTAAATTGGACTGTGGAAGATTTATAAAAGCACGCTTACGAGTTAATAGCATATAATTTACTTATCATAGCAATGCGCTGCCGTGAGCACGACGGACGCAAGCCTCTAATTGAATAATTATACATTTATCCGGTGACCGCGAGCAACGAGCGCGCCTGCCGCGCACGCCTTCGAAACGCTCGGAGGCTGCAACAAGCGCGGCGTAAATCATCTCGGCGTTTCTCTCGATGAATGGCATCGCTCCTCTTCCAACGAGCGAATAATGCCTTCAATGTTTGACTAATTGTAAGATATCAATTTGCACCAATTGGAATCATTCGAATTCCATATAGTAGAAGTGATATTAA
>JARRAA010029887.1:0-11677 GCA_030557295.1 Ecitodaemon sp. MM-2014
GCGAGGACGGCGGCGCCGTGGCGTGTTCGTGTCTGCCGTGGCAGCAAGACGGCCTCCTGGATGCTCAACCGTTACCTGCTTGTCAACAATGTCAGCATCACCTGTAGTGATTCTACTCTGAGCAAATTTTCTTAAAATTGTAACAAACACGATCTGAAACATGATTTATAAAATTGGGGACTTGAATAATAAGTCATGAGCGCGTTCTCTTCGACTGTTTAATTCAACGGTTTAATCAATTATGCATTTTTCGCCATTGCTAACGATCTCCTCCTATCGTTTGAACAGATCGTCGAAATCGGCTGACCTGAGTATTTGCACTCTCAGCAAAATGCAACGCTATAAATTAAAAAGCCGTAGCAAACGTTCGAATTAAGCAATAAATATGTTAATGGGTTTTGAAGTATTTAACGCATTGCCACCTCGTCGGCTATCGATTCGGTGCCGAAGAGGGACGCTTTTCATTCGGGAGAGTCACGCGACGTTCGCGAATTGTTTTGCCGCGGCAGCTTTTCCAATGGTACCCCGCGAAGTTTATTTTATCACCGCGTTCGTATCTTTCGGTTGGTATTTGCCCCGACGCGGCCGGTATAGATATAACATTTGAATTTGGACTTTTAAATGCGGAATTTATATTAATTTGTTTCCCCCCGCTTTTTCACCCCATTTTCCGTTTCCGCGTGCCGCCTGCATCCCTAGGACGCGACACTGCGGTGTGCGTTTGACTGCTCGGCATCGGCTCGAAACTTTGCGATTCGTTCCATCCACCGTCTATTACTGGCGGTAAGCAGCGCGATATGAATAAAGTTCGTGATATAAGGAAAGGGGAAAGCGAAGGTCTATGCGTAGGTGAAGGAAGCTGTGGCATCGACGAAGGGAGATGCCTCGAGGCCGCCGTTCACGCCATCATCATCTGCGGGCGGCGGGCGGCGGCGGCGATGCGCCTGCTTCCGTGATGCGGGGTGTTGCACGCGCGCTTGTAGTAGACACAACTATAAGGCGCAAGACCGAGTGTCTCCTGCTGGTAGACTGCGCGCGTCGAGTCGAAGGATAGTTGGCAATGCGTGGAATATTTCGAGTGTCGACGGAGAGATGTGGCGTTGCGGCGGCGGCAGAGGAGCGCATCGCGCCGCCTTCGTTCGCGCGCGGATATTCGCCATCACGAACAAGCTACTTCTGGTTTAATTAAATCCCAGAGTCTCGCTCCTTGAATGATTAATTAGGCGTGCGCGCGACCGAAACTTATGAAATTAAAATTAGAGAATAGCGCCCTCATTATAACGCAGCCGAGGCTTCGATCCGACTCTGTTAGCCATCGTCGCGACCCGAAGTAATGCAAACACCAGCGCAGCAATTTACGAAATTCGACATACAGAATGTTGTGCAAAGTGTGAATATTAATGCGCAAACAGCGAACATTCGTTTAATTATTGTACCGCGGTGAGCGGGAGTAAACCTGTCTAGATAAACAATATTAAGGAGTCTTTCTGCACAGTGATAATTCACAATTGCAAACACACCTGAGCACCGAGAGCAGTCTGACAGGAAGGAAGGAAGCAGAGGGAGGGGGCGTACGCGACAATGCGCTAAAGGCAACACCGGCAAACGAAGCGCGTTATTAAATCCGTGCAAAATTATTTACCATCTCGTATAATCCCAAAATTACCCAACCTTAACGACCTAATTTAGTACCCACGGCAAATAGGCGCGACTGCCATTTCGGTCGCCGAGGTCCGAAATACTGCCGGCGCACACCGCAGGTAAACGCAGACTGGTGCTGCTACAAAATGCAGAAAACAATTAATTTTTAAGCAATCTGGGCGAAGGTTCGCAAACCTGCCCGATCAACGGCGGACGTGGGTGAAGCCCTTCGGTGTCCCCTGTCACCACGTGTTAAAGCGGAGCTGCTTCCACTTTCGTAATTTACATTTTTGGTTAATGTTTAAACAACCAGACACACCTGAAATGACAGAAACCAGTTCCGCGAGCTGCGATGGTGACGTTTAAAATTGTGCAAAAAGTACAGCCCGAAAACTGCAGCCGCCATATGATTAATATTGATCCCCCTGCCTTCATTTTCTCGAAAATCCAATCAAGTGGGAAATAATTTCTGCAACATAATTATTATACAACTTAACATGCTCTATTTTCCTTGCGTTCTTAGAATTAATAACAGTAATAAAAAGAAAAATGAGCCTTTAGACAATGAACGAAGGAGATTAAATTGCATCATCAAGGTTTGATGTGATCTTAACGTTGAAAATTCGTGCAACTACACAATGAAGTATCGTCCATTAATTCAACGCAAAACATCAATTAATAACGAATTTTTAAATGCTTCCCATTTTTATATTTCATAATTTACATATTTTAATATTAATATTCGATCATTTTGTGATCCACATTTCCATTACCTTTTGAACTACAGCTGCTTTACTCAATTGGTTTAGATCGGTTGCGTATATTGAGATGTTGAAATATGAATAATAGCAATTGGCAGCTATCCATATTTATACTGGATTAGGCTCCTATTGGGAATATGTTCCAAGCTGTTGAACTTTGCACAAAGCCCACGTCAATGTGTGCACACGTACCTGGGTGCCTAAGCTAAGAAGCTTACTACGCTTACTCATTTTTAGCGATTTCGCATTCTCCAATTCCCTCTCCTTTTCAATGCCGGTTTCGCATATAATTTCGTACACCAATTCCTCTATCAGATCTTAAAATTTTAAGCCTACTGGCGATGGCGTTGATTGAAGCCTGCAAGTACCACGTTATTCATCGGTTCAGGCCACCAGCCGTCCCACTGTTATTTTAGCATGATGTAGATTCGGCGGTCCTATCAAAATAGGTTTTTGCCTACGCAGTTCGCACTGCTTTTCTTTATCCTTTTGCCTCCTACCTCTTGTCATTTTGGTGCGGTCCATGTCCGGCGGCATTTTCTCTGTGCGAAATTGCGATTCGCGGACCGAGCAATTCTCACAATCGGCCTGCTCGTATTAGGTATTCTTGGACCACTTGATCTATTTGTATAGGTAGAAGTACGAGCCACTTGCGCGTAGTTGCTCTCAATGCAATAATAACACAGCGCCGCGAAGCACCAGACGGCTTGGTTACACATCTGCTAAAATCGAGTGTTTACATCCGAAAACTGCTGGAGCCCCACCGAGCGAACAAACATTTCACAACAATTCTTGCGAGGCTGATCATGTGAGAACCAGAGCGTAACCGGTACATTCCGTATAAGTTGGGCCGTCAGCCATGCCGACTCGTGTGTACTTAAAGGATTAAACCTACAGTCCACCATTGTCTGACAGCGAAACGTATGAATTTTGAAAAGGGTTTATATAAATAATAACACTCTTCGGACGTACGACATGCAAGCATGCAAACGCAGGACGGACCGCTTAAGGTCCAACAGCCAAAAAGACATAGCGGCACACGAAACAGTGAAACGTGGCTGAGCTCCACAATCGTTCTTCGCCTTTCTTCTTTGGAGATGCTTCGTACAGTTTTTAGTCCTTGCTGCGGGGCGTCGTTTTTCAGCGCTTTGGTCAACCTGCACAAATGAGCGTTGGTGCGTCGGGCAGTCTTAAAATCATGAAATCGCCGGTCTCATAATATTTATGTGTGTTTAATGCGTTACGAGTATAAAGCACGAGATCATGACGTCGGTGATAAATTCGAAGCATAAGAGCTAATCGCATCTTCGTTGGTCCTTGCTGCAAGCCCGGTGATTCAATGGGAGGTGCCATTGTTCTTATTTATCAGCGTGTGTGCCGTGATGATGTAAATTTTCCAAGATTAACAATTTGACATGCGCCGTATTTTCAATTAGGGGATTATACCAGGATTTACAATCAGTGTTGCATTGTTTATGGGAGTAACTATAGAGATAGTGGCTACTGTAATACTCTTACCACAGTTTATGGACGAACCTTCAACTAGTTGGCGCTTGAATGCGAGCAGCATGCCCTGCATTTTAAATGCAGCAATATTTCAAGTGACTTGGATCGACTGTAGTAAAGAAATGATCACATTGTATTTTTGGATACCTTGCAAAGTAAAAGCTCTCGCCGACCGGAATTTCATTTCGATCTAATGCCTCACCAGGGGTCTGTAGAAATTTGCTTGATATGATGTCGCTATACATCATTATTGTTATCTCCTGCTGCAACTCCCCTGCTCTTCTCGCCGCGATGAAATTTTCACCATAATAAACACCCCTCGATTTCTTTCGCGTGACAAAGCGAGGTGTTCGTTATAGATAGGTAAGTTCCTGCCTTCCTGCAGCACCTCGGCGCTCCTACCCTCCGAATCATCATAAAAATATCTCTACGTGCATAAGTGCCACACGCACGTAGGCACATATAGATGTCGAACATTCTCGTCGCACCGTGCGGCGTAAAACGTGTAGAGTTTGATTGACAAAGGCGGGGTATTACCGACACCGTGTGTCGCGAACGTCGCGAGCACGCGGGCATCACCTAGGAGTGAGAAAGCCAGCATGAATGAGCGCGGAAGCAAGGCGACGGTTAAGGGAGCACGGAATTTTCTAATTAAATCCGCCCTCGTGCTTCGCAACTCGCAAACTCTTGGTGCCGATGTCTACCGTTTGGAGTTTGCTCCTGCTCGCATAAAGGTCGTTATGGAATTCATACCTGGAAGCTGCTAACGAATACAGCGGGCCTTCCAACAACTGCTTGACATAACTGAATGGTTGCTTTCATTACATTCCGCATTTGTTGTCTAACTGACTGACACTGTGCGTCGTGAACTCTGCCACGTCTGTTCACTTCAAGGCAACTCTAGGAATATGTTTCTGCTAAATTTAAACACGCGTCTAAGCGGAATTCCGGAAGAATTGGTAAAGATTTGCAGGCTGCGATAAAATTTAGTTCCCCTAGTGATAGGAGAAACGGGATATGCTCATATAATACGCCTAACCTTAAAACGCCTTGGGACAAATTGAATCGGTCTCCTCAATGAATTTGATTGAATTTACCAGCTACCCATTTAACAAACGTGCAATTTCTGAAAAAATCAATAAATTCATTAGACGTAATTGGTGTGTTCTGGGGCTGAGCGCGCAACGGTTCGCTTGTAGCGGCACCCCAGTATATCATATAAACACCGAGGACAATCAGATCAAAACAGCAGGAGGTCCGCCTGCTGCCGAACCTGTTGTATTGGGGGGTTTCATCTCTAACCTGGGGGCCTTAGCGCACCACGCGGTGCAACGTCATGAATGAATACGATTTGCTACTTGCTGTTGCTCCTGCGGCGCGGCGCATTTATGAGTGAGTCACCGTGTGCCGCATTCGATATGCAACGACCCCATCCCGACTAATACCTTAAGCCACCCCAGCGGCGATTGAAACCACGCGGAGATCAGCCGAGCAGCCGAGGCATCAACCACGCGATTAGGATTAAAAATCTAAAAGAGCGAGACAGATGACGTTGGCGGCGGCGGCGGTGACTCCGCACGACACAATGCGTTAACAGCAGCTGCGCAGTTCGCACAATGCGCGACTTCTAAATTAACTTTTTCGTCTAAACGTATTAAAAAATAATTTCGCTCGCAAATCTTTATTAAGCGCCCTAGACTGCGATCCTCGCCAGAAAATAAATTTATCGAGCGACACAAAGCAAAGCCGGGCGATAAACGATTAAACTAAATACAGTCCTTCTGGTTCCAACTGAAAAAGATCAAACGCCGTTTGGCTTTCTCTCTAAATTTAGCGTTCGATCATATTTATTCTGCTGGCTTTTGTGTTTGCTTTGAAAATAATGTTCCGAACGCACGGCGCGCGGAGAAAAATACAGCAATTCTTGTTTTAGGTATTACAGAGAAATCTATGCAAAGGTCATAAAGTTAAGGAACCATTAATTCTTTCGACGTTTCGAAACAAGTGAGTCTGTTGTAAGTGGCGCGCATCGGGGCTTATTTTTAGCCACCGCCAAACCTTGAGGAGATGTCTGCATGGAAGCGGAGTAACTAAATCCGATGCATCAATCGGAACCGTCGCTTATCTCCGACGCGACAGGATAATTAATAAAAGCAGGAGATAGTGTCACTCAATTAGGTACCAAAGTTACACGCAACCTGACATTGATTTCAGTTTCTGAAAACAACATCACAAAGCGGGTAGTCATTCAAACAAAGATATTTGACCAAAATAGCATTTTATTTGATTCCCCAAATAAATTTGGTCGAATATTTGGAAAAGTCCTGTTCCTAGTCGCAATGGTACTTTAACAATTTATCGTTCCAGCCAAAAGCTGGGCTTCGTGCAGGCAGCATACATGCAATTATCACATTCCGTGCCCACTGAAGCGTCACACTTATGAGGGATAATCCGCCCTCGCGCCGTCGCTGCGGTCGCCCTTCGCACAATCGTGCGGATTAACTAAAGCTGACTCCGCAGCTATTACCGAAAACTGCCTTTTATTGTTATTTCGCGACACAAAGCGTCGGATCTTAATTGTTTATTTCCATGTTTCGGTCGCATGTCGCCGCAATATAGCGTCCGGCGACGCCCGGGCCTTGTGTCATTTATATTTTGTGGTGCTTTTAATTTTTACGATGATGCCGCCACACAAAAGCGACCTCAACGCACGAACGTCGGACATAAACGAACAGATTGCACTTTGAGATAAGTTGTCTTTATCGCCGACTTACTGATCTTTTTGTCCGAGCTCGTTCTTTGCGTTCGCGTTTAGCTCTTTTTGAGTGGTGAGCGTTTAACTTTCGGCTTATTTATTTCCCAATGAGAGGACAATAATAGTATAAAGGACTAAAATAGGATATATAGAATCCTCCTCTATTTATAAATGGATAACTACTAGAAATTAGAAATGTTTAATAGTTATATGTTAAATAATGTAACAAAAATATTAAAATGTGAATAACTTCATTCCATTTGTGATTAGATCATTGCATGACACTTTATCAACATGCGAAAATGAAATAATTTTTAGTAGATTGCAGCTTGGAATGACACAGCTTTACTCACATGGCCATGCAAACTGCAGGAGTATAATCCATTCGGCTTATAGTCAGCTTAAGGGTAAATCTATTAAAATGCAACCATATTTGCATGCGTACGCATTCAAAACTGCACCTTCCACATGGTTGAATATGTGTATACACTGGATGTCATAAGAATGACCTGAAAATAAATTATTGCTTAATCATTATTTCGGGTCGCATTTTTTCACCTTGTAGGAAAGAATTTGATAAATATTAATGTGCATACTGCTCACAAGCAGTATAAAAGCTCAAATGATACAGATAACAAAAAATGAGCGCATTAAAAGAAGGGAATGGGAAGGGAGAGCAAACCGAAAACACGTTTAAATTTATGGCGTCTATAGAAATAACGTGTGCTACGTGCGCATAGTTCATACGAGCATGTGGATAAAACTTCATACTTTTGCATTAAAAATATTTTATTAGCGCATAGCACGCTCGCCGAGATATTTTCTGCTATCGTGCAAAGCAAGAGACTAAAACGTCACATTTTCTATATTATATTGATCTCTTTTTTAAACCACTATATAGTTACTATCAACATGTAATTATTTCAACAAAAAAGTAATGATTTAATATTTAATTTGCTGGAATGAAAAGTTTTTCGTTTCAAAATTGTCTTTACGTGATCTTTTTTTGTCAGCCTTTTCATTGGTTTAACACCAGGAGCAACAGCTAAATATTTAATGCGTAATTCCGGATCGCATGCCGTCGCTACACACGATCATAATGGTATCCATAATTGACGATGGGGAAGTCGTAGTTTTCTGAATACGAGTTGTTGAGTTGTAAAAGTTGTTTTTCCATTGTTTTCCACATGTACCGAATGTTTGTTTCCACGTTGCGTTTGTTTCTCTCATTTGCTACTCTTCGTAGGTGCTTGCACAACAACATGAAGCTAACAACTCGAGAAGCATTAAGCCCAAAAGTCGATTCCGAACTTTCTCCTGATGGTCTATCGTTAGCTGCCGCTAAGATATTCAGTTTTAATTATTAAACATGTTTTTCTTTTCCTTTTCCAGTTCCAATCAATGTATACCAAGTTCGCCCTCACAATAATTTGCCATTGAAAACTGTTTTTTATTTATGCCCGCGTCGGTCCATTTCCGCTCCCTCCGTTTTACCTGCCTACGCGTGAATTTGGTAGAAATTTTATTTTCTTGTCTGCACTGTTGTTATTTGTGGCGCGGTCGCGATTGTGGCGCTAGTTGCCTCGTTGAAAACGCCAACAATGGGTGATTAATGATTAACGATGGGGTGGGACGATAACGTTCGATGTGCGCGACGATAGGCATACCTACCGTGCGCGCAGGTTCCACCCGGGGGTAATCGACGAGGAGGATGAGAAATTGTGGAAACAGGTGCATCCAGTTCGACCCCCTGCTTTGCGAAACTAATTTTTTAGAACTTCTACCCCGGTCCAGGCAATAAACAAAAACTATACGCGGTAAACAAAGAAGCTCTAAACAAACACTCGTGCCGCGAAAGCAGCGCCGATGGCCTCACGGGCAAGCAATGGCTGGGGAGCGTGTTGATTTCGACAAACAGTGACTAACAAGGCGTAAAGTTAAAACAAAAATTAAATCCCTGAAATGAGGTCGTTCGTACCCTGGCGAGCTGAGAAACAGTTTATAGCAAGCGACCGCGCCACGTCGCAAAAAGAGAGATGCAGGAGGCAAGGTGGAATATAATGTTAATGATTTCGACGGGCTGGTTGGTTAAAGATGGACACGAATACGGCGAGACACCGCTGGACGTCGACACTTTTAAGAATTATTGTGGTGGCGTGCATATGCCATATCAGCTGGGGTATATACAAACAATATTCAGTACTTTGCCGGACAAAGGAGATGACGCGACTTTGAAATATGAAACTTTTCTTATTTATTGCCTTGGTTTAATTATTCACAAGGCTAAGAAAAAAACATCATTTTGTATAAATTTCAAAAGAAAAGAAAATGTATTGGGTTGAGTAATAAGTAATGAGCGTTTTATTATTCACATTATACCATTATATCATTCGAACGCTCATTTTTTCATCTATGACCATGTCGTTTTGGTTTGATAACATTTGCAACCTTCGACAATGAAAAGGGCCTACAGAAATGGCCCCTTAATTTCTTAGAATCTAGGCTATCCGATTTCTGGGATAGCGACAAACTGCTCGACGGCTCGATGAAGATCATTGGCAAAAGAGGAGAATATATAATGAATTAAATTGTTTTTGTAAGAAAAAAAAAACGCTCGTTACTTATTGCTTTACCCAATAAAATATTTTTTTTCATCTCAATTTAGATTAACGAAAAATTTGGACAATAATATAATAATTTGGTCCACTGGATTTTCTTATCACTATTATTGTTAAAATGTGAAAGGTGTGTACGATAAAACGCTCACTATTTATTACTCAACCCCATATATGCATTTTGTTTCCTGCAAGTTTTAAATAGTTTGGACAAACATGGACAATTAAACGCTTAATACATTAACTTTCAGATAAATTATAATTATAACCAAAAATTGCTGAAATTCTACGTATTGTAGATATAATTCCCGTGGAGAGCCAATTCTAACCGAACGCAAACATTTCCAGCAATACCTAGGGAATTATTAGTTACAATATGCATCCAATTATTTCGAACTCTAAATATTTCAGGTATAACGATGGTCCTATCCGAAAGACAAGCAACCGACCGTGTAAAATTTTCAACGCGCACTCGAGGGGCGGCAAATGCGGTCCCTATACATCCACAAAGTTATTATATGTTTTCGTAATTATTTCAGCTATGCGACCGCCGACGACCATGCCAAGCCTGAACGGTTTCAGCACAGTTCGGTCGAGTCGAGCGCATGTATTGCACACGTTTCTTTGTTCAGCGCGCACGTATCAAAATGCTTTCGTTTCGTTCTGATGGCGGCCGGCGGTGGCCGGAATGCAAGTGGGCATACAATTTTCACATATTTCGAAAACTATTACCGCACGTTTCCATTTAGTTCGAAACTTTTCAATGGCACTATGCACGTCGGCATGGTAACAGGCCGGTGACCAGGCGCTCTGGTTATTATTGCAGGGAAATATGGTTTTAATTTTTGATGTCATGAATTTTTCAGTCTGTACAATCAAGAAATAGTTTCCTGGTTGGCTGGTTTTCTAGAGGTGAATATGAGATTTTCCGTGGTGCATAAATAATATTTGATAACATGAAAATCACTTTTCCGTCCAGTTAGGGAAAAATTAGTATAATTGCGACACAAAGATACTCCAAGCCACTCGCAATTTTTTTAGTGCAAAGTATTTTTTCTTCTAATCCAAACCTTGAAGAAAGTATAAGATTAGATTCGTTATTTTCTTTGGAATGCGAAAACTTCCCGAGATGACCCAATAAGGTGCAAATTTCCGGAAAGTCGCAATAAGACTGTGGCAAATTTCCTGAGCTCAATTCTTATAATTCTACTACTGTGGTGGTAGTTCCGAGATTATCCGCTTTCAAAAGAAAATGCATTTTAAAGAAAAATTACATTACATTACAGAATTAAAATTACAAAAAAGTATTGCAGAATTAATACCAAGGGCTTCGTTTTGTGTTCAAAGGAAAATATATTTCATGTTTGCGAATTATGGAGCTTGACTAGAGTTTGGCAGCTATGCAGATTTTGCTCTATTTGAATTACCTTTTTGTTAGTTTTTGGAAACAAGTGAGTTTTAGCAAATTCGAGATTCATTCGTTTCCAAAAAAAAATACGCATACCGTTTGAATTTAAAGGACTAAATTTGTTCTGCTTTACTCTGCTACCCGAAACTTTTACCAACAGGAAGTGCGAATGTGAAGCCAGAGATCCTAAAAGGCTTCTAAGCACACTTGAGGCGCCTAACGTAAAAAAAAGAGTAAAAGCAAAAGCGTGTTGTTGATCTATTAAGGCAACATGTGTATTCATTTGTACGTCTTTTCGGGCGGAAAATATCAACGATTCTAAACCTCTCCCTTCTTCTAACCTAACCCACCATCATTGTGAGCACTGATTCTTTTTATATCCGCCGTGTATAAAGTTGACGTAGGTGCTCGCAATGAAGTCGCAAGCAATCTAAAAAAAAGTAATAATAGAGGAGAGAGAAAAAGGGAAGGTGACTTGTGAATAGAGCGGAGTGACTCTTGAATCGAGCCCAGGGCTCGTTCGATATACTCGAACGCGTCCATGGAGCGCGTATGGATGGGTTCCAATAAGCGCGAACGCGTTCCTCGTCGCCGGGGCGGCGCGCGTTGATGTAGATAGTGCGGTTTTGCGAGAAGTCTCATTACCGGTTTGCGCCTCGGAGCTTTTCCTCTCCGTGCTTTATTATGCTCGCGCATCGGCGATTCAGCGAAAGCACGAGCGGTGCGTACGGCGCATATCTTCCACTCCTCCGGTTTCGTGCGATACCAGCGGCTCGGGAGCCACCAACGCGACAAAAGAATATTATTATTGTATTACGTTTTTTCCGAGTTTTATCCAGCGGCTGCGTTTCGCGTTGCTCCTCCATGCTTGACGGCAGGAACGTGCCTCGCGTATTTTTCACAGGTGCCGTCCGTGGAGCATCCATCCCATTCATCCTGTGAGAAGATGGATGTATTTATCAGTTTCATTACTCAAAAATTTTACATAGCT
>JARRAA010029919.1:0-13101 GCA_030557295.1 Ecitodaemon sp. MM-2014
AAGAAGCTTTTTTATGGGATTTGGGCAAAGCAACGAAGCGAGGCACGAAGAAATGTCCCGATTGTGGTTTTATAAACGGCATACGCAGTTACGCCTGCAAAAATACTATGTGTAACAGGATACTAAAGGCGACTGATAAACATAAAGTCGGCCTGCAAATCGACGCTATAAAACTTGTGAGTGGAACAACTCGACAGATTTACTCGGTGCGCGTGAGAGAAAAAGCAGGGGTTGATCCAGAACACCCTGATCAACGGGGGTTCGTCCAATTGCCATGCGCAATTTATGAAAAACGCGAGAAATTGAGCGAAGTCGCCTTGTGTTTTGTAAACCACTGCGAGAGATCGTACTCGATCCTAAAATGTCATGAAAACGAAGAGGAGGAGGACGATGACGAGAGCGAAAACGAGGCGATAAAAAATGATAAAAATCTTAATTTCTGCGCTCATATCGAAGCGGCAGTCAAGAGTTTATCGGTCGCGCACGCGCTCGAGTTTAAACATTACTTAATCAACAATCTGAAAGTTTGCGATGAAGTCAAGAAGAAATTATGCTCGTTAGCCAAATCCACGGAAGGTCCATTGGTCCAAAGAATCGCCAAGAATGTAATGGCGATTAAAGGTTTCGTTAATTCAGCGAATCCACTTGGATATTTACATTTTATACTCGAGTTCAGGAAAAACTCTATGAATGAAGAGGAAATTAATGAGTTCAGGTGTGAATGCAATTTGGAAAAAAAGAAATGTTTACACTTTTATGCTTGTGTTTGCGCGTTTGCAAGCGATGCTAAATTGTTGCACAAATATTCAAGTTTTGTGCAAAGAGAATTTGGTGAGTATGGATAAAACTATAGGGCAAACCTCTGCCTTAAGAAACATTGTTAACACGGGCACATATTCTCGAGAAGGACGAGAAATCGAGGTTTGCCTGCAATTTTCCATGTCTAATATACTCATTTTATTTATTTTATTTTATTCTTTTAAGATATATTTATAAGTTACGATCTGAATACTCTCCTAGAAGAAGGAAAGGACAATCCATATCCACTTGAAAATATAAAAATTGAAATTCTACGTCCAGATTTACTCGGTTTGCCACATTTGAAGAAGAAAGGCAAAAATAAACTACAAAAAGTGTCTGGTAGAAGTAAAGCTGCAAAAAAAGTAAAAACTAACGACGTGGTAACTATAAATACATCAGAACCAATTAGAATATTGTCAAACGAAATAATTAAATTATCACACACAGTAAGTATTGAACAAAACGCAAACGGGCAAGGGGAAAATGTACAAACTCAAGAAATGCTAGGTTATGACGAGTGGTTATGTTCAGTAGTAGAAAGGATCAACTACAATTCACAAACCAACCACAATCCGGTATTTTTTGCCGAGAACATTTTGGACGAACTCATGCAATCGACAATTGCAAGTGTGTGCGAAGTTAAATTAGAGTTTCATATTCCAGAGGTGAGTTTTTGAACTCGACGTTAAAATTATTTGTTTAACAGTTATTAGTACAATTGTTATCCTTTTCAGAAATTTTTTACAAAATTCCAATGTCAGCTTTACTTTCATACTCGAAATTATCAGAACACTATCCCGAACGATTGCCGTGACGTAGGAGACATATGCGGATCGGAATTTTGTGCAATCGACGTGCGAACGATGCACTTTGCGATAAATAACGTTGCACAATTAGAACAAATATTCTCCTCCACAAATAGAAACATTCAACTTGAGACGTATCATCTTCAAGTGGACGCACAATGGCCGTTTCGAATCTCATGGAGAACTTCCTCATACAAACTAAGCAAATTCGGCGAGCTGCAATTAACTTTTATGAAGCGCAATTGCAATAACTAATCAATTAAAGGAATTCTTTGTGACCGGAGTTTGTTAAAACTTGTTTGGATTTCATCCTCACTTGTTTTGTTCGTTTGAAATTGGAGCATGCAAGATTAGGAGTAATGATTAGATAAATGTGTTAGTAATTATAGACAGACATACCATGCGCTTTTTGCTCCACTGGACTTTGCCTGCTAACGAATTAACGCTAGAACCGCTAGAACCAACGAACAGCGTACACTTTAACCTTGAAAAACGATTCCTCGTTGATGGAGTGAGTAAACCGCAGACGGCCAGACGACTCATTGTCAGACGAATGTGGCAAGTCAAACGAGTCAAAACATTCGTGTCCTCCGCGCTGTGCAGTGTACTATTAGTACGTTAAACAAAAGTGATCCATAAACAAAGAGTAATGGATCGTTATCCATTAACGCTGGACGACGACGCCCTCGCCTTTGCTCGTGACAACCTCAACGAAACTCCCGATAAACAAGCGGAATATCTTGCGAAAATCCGCGAACATTTCCAAACCAATGAACCCACAATAAAACTGACGCCTGAAGATGACATCCTGGTTGCCTTCCTGCGAGGCTGCAAATATAACTTGGATCGAACCATCACCAAACTCAAGAAATATTACAAAATGCGTTCGGATCTGCCGCACATCTTCTCCAATCGAAACCCGGAGCAGTCTCGAGTTAAAGAACTCCTCTCTCTTGGAGCGTTCGTCCCCCTGCGAAAAACCGTCGACGGCAAACTTCTCATCATCATCCGTCCAGCGTGCTACTCCCCAAAGCAATACAAATTCGAGGAAATCCTGAAAATCGGCTACTGCATCTTGGACGTCTGCAGCAAAATCTGTCCCCAGATGCAAGTCTATGGCGTGTGCGCCATTTTCGACATGAAAGGCGTCGGGTTAGGACACGCACGCCCCCTGACGCCCACGCTAATTAAACACATTGTCAACTCGTGGGAAAACTATCACTGCAGACCAAAGCAACTGGATTTCATTAATGCGCCGCTGTACATCAACGTTGTGCTGAATATCTTTAAGAGTTTCATGTCGGCCAAGTTAAAGGAGCGCGTGCGCGTTCATTATGGCGGCAATGCGGCATTACATGAAGTCGTGCCGAAATCGGCGCTTCCGATCGAGTATGGCGGCGAAGATGGACAATTCACTCAACATGTTAACTTTTGGGAGCGGCAGGTGCAAGACTTCGGACAGTGGCTAGTGTTTGACGAACAATTCATTGAAGGGTAATTGACATTAATTATGGTAATTGATTTAATTGAAGTTGCCAGGCCTTGATTATAGTTAATAACAACCAGGAAGTTCCTTGAAAAAAAATGTGTGTACGGTTATGTAGTTAGTAATTATTATTTTTTTTAAATATTGTTGGTAATGATGTTATTACTTTGTTTTGCATTAATTTTGTTGTTGAACTTATTAATACGCGACCATGTGGGCTCTGCGAAGTCCTTCCTGTGGCAACCATGTGACGACTGCGTTCAGTCGCTTCGCGCCGCGCTTTTATACTCGTTGAAATGTGGTGTGGGTTACCGGGGAGTAATGTTAACGCAGTGCTGCTGCAAACTCGTGCCAAATGCTCAAGGCAACCCATTATAATTCATCACTAGATCAGAAGATTTCTTGAAATATATTTTTACAAACTGGTACTGCGTAGTGTAACTATTATTAAATTAATCTTCTCTTGTACCTATCCTACTGATTTTCACCCTGGCTTCTTGCACTATACTCATCCCTCATCAACCAAACTCTCTTAATAATTTTCATATTTCATTTATTTTTATAGATAAAAAGTGTCTCTTGAAAGCATAATTAAAAAATACGTAAATTAACGACGATAAAGCAAAAGCCGTGTGAAGATGCGTCCCCCACAATCGGCGTGTCAGCATGTGCTGCGCATGTCCATCTTTGCGCGCAGCCCGCAGGCTCGCCGGATCGCACGGGCTGGTCTGGGGTCTTTTGCGATCCAGCAGCTAGCGATTGTGCACGGGACAGCGAGCTACGTTTCCACGTTTCCGTTCGTCATTTGCTGTGTCTTGTCACGCTGTTTTTCCGCTTTTCTCAATAAACTACTACTTTGGATCCGTCGGGTGTGGAGTTGGCGCTGTCTAAACCCACACATATTCCTGTTTCACTACAGCCGTATTAAAGTGGGTGTAGTAAACGAAAAGGCGGCGTCGGAAAACGAGATAAGTAAACAAAGGAAGTGTGCCATGATAAATTTAAATATTCAAGGCAAGAATGCAAGCACATACAATTTCACTACTTTGCTAAAGTAATATAGCGTAACACGACGTTCATTATGTGGTTAATATATCCTCACAACTCACAACTTCAAGTCCTTCAAGCAGCACAAAAATGAAGAGAACACAAGAATAAAACACAAGTTCTGAAAAAAATCTCTAATTTTAGGATTATATTCAATCTGATTATCAATGCAAGGTATTGTCACGCCCTTCTGCTTACGTCATGCTCTTTTGGGGCTTACGTTTCTGTTTCTGAAGGTAGAACTCGCTTGCTGCGCGCATGACTTTACCGGTTAATGATCAAGCCAATTTATACGTGCAAAAATAAGTTAGTTTATTCAAAATATGACTTAGAGTGAGATGATCGACATTTTTTGGTATTCCGACAAAGAATGAAATTACCACACACAAAGCACACACGATTAACACGGAAACGTCTTTTAAT
This sequence comes from Ecitodaemon sp. MM-2014, assembly GCA_030557295.1. Classification (NCBI taxonomy): domain Eukaryota; kingdom Metazoa; phylum Arthropoda; class Insecta; order Coleoptera; family Staphylinidae; genus Ecitodaemon; species Ecitodaemon sp. MM-2014. Next base: position 4,564 of record JARRAA010029919.1, read on the forward strand.
TAGCGGGAACGAACCGATTAAAAATATATTGGTTCTTCAAATAACAACTTCTAGAGACTTTTTGGCAACATACGTGAAATATCAAAAGAAAATAATGTGTTAGAAAAAGAAGAAGAAGTGATTACAATTGATAGGGATGAAGAGTACACACAATCGTCATTTGTTACCGAATTAAATAGTGTAGTGAAGATTTTAAGAATCTACATCAAATAGTGTTCACTGAAGGATATATATGCGAATATATGCGATGCTTGGATTGTTGGAGTCAGATGAGAGATCGAGAGATCGAACAGCAACTTATGGTGGTTTACTCAAGACTAAAGATATATTTTCCTAATAGGAAAAAGTAAATGGATAGTAAACGTAACTAATTATTCACAATATTGACAAATATAAATATGTTAGCGGAAACGCTGATAATGGCGCACGATGATGCTCGTTTCTGTGTCGAACACGCACAGAACCACCCTGCCACCCCCGAACAACACTAATAGCAATAATACTAGCTAAACACACTAAACAACAAGCAAAGGCTGAAGCTGATGATGCGATGCTCATGCAACGGGGGCTGGCAGACGAGTGTTCCTCGTCTGCATGCTCCAGTCACTTGATTAGGTGGTGATTAGGTGGTGTTGGTGGTGTACCACCGTCTCCGAGTTAACAAATATATGATACAAAAATAAAAATATATTTGTTATAAAATAATAAACACATACCATTAAAATAAGTTTTAAAAAAATCGAAGATCTTAAACCATACAAAACTACAATAGAAATCGACCATATCTAAAATTCCAGAATCTTTACATTTTGCACAACTTTGCGCAACTGTGCATTCCACTGTTAAGCAATGCAACTTGCAAAATTACATTGCAGGCATTCGCTCGAGTCGGCCGCACGACTGCCCGCACGATCCAGTCCACAGTCGATTTTGCGTACCCCCGAAATATTAAAAATGTGCCAATATTCAGAGATCATTCTAAAGCCAAATTGCTGATTACTCTCATCTTTGTTTCATTCCACTCAATCAATCATTACCCGAGTTATAGACAGAACAAATTCTGAAACCTCACAAAATGTGCTTGTTCCCTTTATATCATTTTTTTTTCAATGCAATGTGTATCATTCGTTCCGTCCCTCCACATTTATGGCATTTAACAGTCCGTTACTATAAACAACTGAACCTTATAAGCGGTATCTACTGTATATAACAAATGCACATAATAGAAAATACCGTAATGACGAAGACCTACTGCCTGTTATTGTCGCGAGCCGAAATGGCGCTCGCTGAAAACATAAGTTGTAATAGATGATCTAAGCACTTAAGAATGCATCGCCGGAACTATCTCTAGTCCGGCGCCGGTAAGTCGCGTAGCCTCATAGCCAAGATGTAGCCCCTCTCATGGAAAAGTACCGAGAGGCTCCTTTAGGAGCTGAACTATTGTAATGACAAATGCGTGGACGGCTGAAGCTACTGAAAATGTGGGAGAATTCGCATATAAAAGGGAGACCAATTAATTGGCAGTGAGAGACTCCATCGAGACTCCACTACGACGCCGTCACGCTGCCCAAATGCGCCAAATCCATCCCCGTCAGTAGCCAGTCAGTCGTCCCCGCACGAGCCAGTAAGATGGAAGCCCTAACTCTGTAAGTCTGTTTTTTAAATAAATATGTAGTTGTAGTCTTATTCATGTTGTACTTAATTTCGCCTGAACGCTAACCGGTTAAGTCGTAGGCGCAAGCCAAGCGAGTTACTATTTTCAACCCCAAGAGCTAATATCTAAATTCTATCGAAACCCTCGAGCCGCAACATTAGGGGTTCAGCTTGGCATAATTTACGATGGCAATCGAGACAATGCTTCACCAATCCTGAGTTTTTTTTTTCATATTTCAATAATCACTGTGACTTAATTGTTTTGTAAAATAAAGCAATTTCCTATGATTAATTGCCGTTTACTATTTTTACTTTGGCAACACTACCACAGACCTTCTTCAAATAAGTGTTATATAGCTGATGTTCATTTCTGCGGCATGTCATTCAGAGAAATATGATAATAGAACAACTAATAAGGTGATGCTCAACATTATTTGTTGTAGTATACCACTTAATAACATTTCTTAAAATATATTTTTATAAACAATAGTACACAGTGCAATTATTACTAAATTAACCTATCTCTGGTACCTTTTCAACCTACTAATTTTCATCCTGACTTCGTGCACTTTCGTCCCAACCATCTTCAACTTTTCGACACACACATGATGATCCAGCTCCTTCTTCTTAATATCACTTTTAAGTTCTTCCTCAACTTTCCTCGCTTCTTTCAAACATTTCCTTTTGCTCTCTAACACATTATAAGTGGCGGGTCCCGGTTGCTTCGCCGCCATTTTCCTCAATGTATTATACAACGCTGTAATCTCCTTCAATAACATTTGCTTAGTCGCCACCTTTTGAGCTATTCGCACGTTTTTCTTCTGCGCCAATCCAACCCACTGCAACATTTGGAAAGCGAGCGGATCTCTCTTCTCCAACGTCCGCCATCTGTGCACATTCACCACGGTATTCTTCATTTCCTCTTCCAATGTACTGATTTTGATTCGCTCTATGCTTAAGTCCCGATGAAGATGCATAATCTCGCTTTTGTTGTCGGCAACGTTCGATATTTTTTCATAAAAATGCGCCTTCTCGATTCTGAGCCTTTTGATCTCACGCTTCAACAACTTAATATCTTCCAGTCTTCGTTTATATCGCAAAGCTCCGTATTTCGTTTTCTCGCAAGTAAGATTCAACTTCTTATAGAGGAGAAACAGTTCACTGTTTCGCGCCTGGGTCTGTGCGCTTAAGATATCCCCTTCGCTAATTAACATCTCAATTGTCTCATTATTCCTCTTGATTCTTATTTTGATCGTTGCTATAGTATCCCTAAGACCTTTCACCACCTTCCTATGCATGGAATACTCCTCTCTCAATTTACGAACCTCTTCACGAGATTGCTTCAACGTATTCCTCATATCATTAATCTCGTTTTGCAAACGGGCAGTCATTTCCTTCATGTCCAGAACAGCGCACTCTTTCCGTTTCATTGCCGTATACGCGATGCTGACAATACGATCCTTTTTCCGCCAGTTGTCAGTTAATCTCATGTTTTTATCAAGCGCGGCCTGAAACATTGTCATAAAAGCACGCTTATCCATTAATAAAGAATTGTAGGACTCGTTCAAGATCCTCCACCGAATTTGCTGTGCATGGAGCTTCTTGTTCTCCCTATAGACATTAATCTTCAGTTGTGCCATTAGATCCGCAAGATCCTCCCGATCAAATTCACGGTCTTCGGCCTGTTCGCGTAATTGAACCAATTGCTTTTTGAGATAAACGATTTGAAATCCTTGTTGTTTCGTCCTTTCATGATAGGACAATATTTCGTCTTCTAATTGTCGCTTTTCACCATCGCGTATAGCGATCAAGTCAAACCCCTTATCGACCAAGCCTGCAAATATTTCCTATTAATAACGAACGATAAATGTGGAATCTAGACCGTACTTACGTTTTTGTTTATTTATATTAGTAATGATCATATTCCTCAATCTCAGCATGCATATATACTCTCTCTTGTATCGCATCATAATGGACTTTTCCTCAGAAAGATTCAACTCATTGAATTTGCGGCGCAATTCCTGCAAATCCATGGAAATCTTAATACTGTCCTTCTCGAGTTGTTTCCCCTTCTTCAGCGATACTTCTTTTTGGCCTCTGATAACATCCATTTGTTTTCGAAGCCTCTCTTCCAATGCATCCTGATAATTTATCCCTACAGTCGTCTGATAGTTTTCGAACTTCAGCGCTTGAATTTTATGGATTTGCTTGTCGCATGCGATTTGCAATTTGCAAAATTTTCTGTTCCATTCGACCAAATCTTCTATACAATACACGCTCCCTGCTCGCTGTTCGCAAAAAGTTTTATCTAAATAAACAATTCTCGATCGTGCCCCTGTTACCGCGTGAGTCAATAGTGCCTTCTCATTTTCGGTGAAAGATAACTCCCTTTTTATGCGTTCAAAATCGTCGTGTTTTCGCATCTTGATGTTTCTATATCTATAAAACTCTTCCGTTATGGTATACAATTTCTCAGTAATATCTTCGATTTGATTGTCATATTCGTCAGTTTTCCGTTCCAATTGTTCTTGGCATGTAATGGTATCCCTCAGTTTTTCGTTAAGGAGCTCAACTTTCCTCATTAATTTTTCGCAGTCCTTCTCCATACTAGATTTTTGAATAATCACAACGTCCTCATCACCCATTTGATCGAGCTCCCGATGCTCCAATTGCTCTCGTTCCAACTGCTGGATGGTTTTCTTCATATTATCTATGATTTCGCAAGTGAATTGTTCGCGTGCGTGCGCCTCGTCTACAAGCTGATGTTTAATTTCGACATCTCTGTCTAACATTTCAATCGTCGCAGCGTTGTGCAAAATCTTCTCGTAGGCGACTTGCAGCTTTGCTTCGGTCGAGGCGAGTTTATCGTTCAATTCGCGATTTATCTTAGCCTTTTGAATAGCTTTCTCTCTGACTTGATATACTTGATCGAACAGGGCTTGGTAAATCTTGAAAGATGCAGGCATATCTGGCCTATCATCGAGTTCCCTTTGAATAGCATTGAATTCCATTTCTAATTCAGGGAATATATCTATTTCCTCGCGGGAAATAATTGATTCGGATTCATTTGCTTCGCAACTTTCGTTAATATAGGAATAATCCATTGTAGCCGTGTCCATTTCTATTATATATATAACGTTCGTGTAAAATTGTGTATAATTAGTGACAATTAATTGATAATTGACGAGTTGATTGCAATAGTAACAAGTAGTTTCCTTGGCAATTTAATAATAAACAAATACTGATGGTAATAAATCAAGAGACAGTGACAAAAACAAGGCGTCCTCGATAAGATTTCGATACGCATCATTCGCATTTCGAATTAACCCATTAATTACCACTGTCCTCATTTGAGGACAGCGAATGCATTTTTTCAGCCATCTTTCATCGAATTGTCAATTTTCTTTCAGAACCTTTACCAGCAACTATCCTTTTATCAATGCATAATTTTTATTTGCAAAAAAATCTAAACAATAAAATTTTATAACAAATAATTTACTCTTGGTTTTAAATGCACAAATTTAAAAAATCTAATGATTAAACATTCAGATTTTTGCTTTAATATTTTAAGAGCATATTTATCTTTGTTGAGAACTGAGTGTAGTTTTAGGTTATTTTATCTTAGATTAGACGTAAGTGTGTTTAGTCTTAAGTTTTAGGCGCCTGAATGGCGGCCGGCTCCGCCTATCCCGTGTGGGATGCTTGGGGGTGGCCGGTGGGGGAGGAATACCCCGAGACGATTGTCGTCTTTTAGTTCTTAAGTTTTGAGCGTTCCACGAGACTCGGTCCACAAGTGCCGCGCCGTCACGCTGCATCTGGGTGGCGTGAGTTTTGGGCGTTTTGTGTGCACCCAGTTCGCTCGTATCGGGGCATTCGACACCGGGTCGATTGTTACCGATTTGTTATTAATTAAAGCCGCGAATGTGCAACGCATGCCTTGTCCTTGTCCAAGCCTCCCAAGCATTCCTTGTCCTAGGTTCATAAGAAAATACAATGTATACAAAAACGATCATGATTAAAATTACAAAAAACATGTATTACAAAATTAACAACCGTTTCACGCCCAAAAAATCGAATTCATGAATTAATTTAGAAGCCATTTCAGGGCTGCAACGAAAAACATTTTTCGGCGATCGTTTTTTTCTTAAACACGAATAACAATTACTAACTAACAACAATAACTAATGAACTAATAATAATTCTCGTTGCGAATAATTACCTCTTGTTTCTTCTATTTGTGCGACATCTAGAAAAATATTTTTCGTCATCTGGAGAATATTGCTTTACACCTGGCAATTTCTATTACGAGATTTCTCTAATGCCCGGCGCTTCCACTGTATCTAAACCATTGTAAAAACATCCAGTGCATTCTTAACCAGTTTCTTGGCATGTTTTATGTAACAAATTTTTATAAATCATTATGAACTATCCTTCAGAAATTACGAGTGAATTTTCTTCAACATACTTCCCATCACTCGTGTTTTATTTTCATTTTTAATTTTTCATTTCTCATTTTCCGCACTCCATTATTCTACCAACAATCATTTTCTTATTTTCAAATTCATGCATTATTCATTTCCCTCTGTTTCAGCTGCCCTATTCTTTTCCGGGCGTTTTTTATTTTAACCAACATCCTGTTTTTTCTTTTTTCATTTTTCCTCTCATTTCGATCCCCTTTCTCATTTATTCCATTCCCCTTGGCACAATGAACGCGCCTCTGTTGACTCGCGGTTAGTCCTCAAAGGTTAAACACTCGGGAATAACACCCTACGGTTACAATAATAAGGACTAAGTCTTTCGTCCCGCGCCGTGCGTCGCGCGCTACGTGCACGTCGTGCTGCTCCCGATCCTTCGCCCTTAGGCATAATTTATATCTTTGTTATGACGTTTATGCGTCGCTTATTTCAATGAAATTAAATTTTAGTCTAATTTCGACTTCCTTATCCTCTTACTTCGAAAACTCCCTCAGAATACTCCCTCGCACTGCCTCGTGCTTTTGTTCGGCTTCGTTTTATTTGGCTTTTTCTTCCGCAAAGTTGCGTTGTACTTTGTTTGGCAATTAATTACCGCCACGTTCGATTGAGAGCGAAGTCCGCGAAGGCTTTGAATAATTTATCGCCGATTTTATGCCTCTGAAACTCGTAAAAACTGCTGTAAAATCGGCTTAAGGAAAGTGCCCCTAGTTAAAGCTTTTTAACGATAATTTTCCACCGTTTTGTCGTTGATTAACCGATTTGCTCTCGGGCTTAATGAATCCAGCTAACATCATGGTTTTCCTCAAGTTATTGTTAATAATTTTAATATTTTGCTCAGCTCCTCCACTCAATCTAAACCATAGTTAAATACCAATTGGGCTGATGATATCCTTCCATCGTTCGACCAGTTGGTCGATTCCTCCTTCCCGGAAATCGGTCAGCCTAGATACGAAGAAGTTTAGGAGCCAAGTTTGGAGGTCTTTTTCGTTGTTTGTAAAGGAGAATCGAATCAATCAAATTTTATACAAATTGAGGTGTTTAGTTTAAACGCTTGTTACTTATTACTCAACCTAACACATTCAGAAATGTGCCGAACATAAACAACAGCAGTACTCGAAGGAGTCTTCAGTCCGAGGCGCAATTTGATAACGCCTTAATAACTATACGTTCAGTTGATAACTCAACCCAAAAACGAAATCATCTAGATCTTGCCTGTTTTTGTTTGCATCAGACAGAGAATTTGAATTATAAGCGAGCTGAGCTGCTGCTATGGCTGTAATCGAAGCGTGTGCATAATAAGGACATAATAACGGTTTTCGATATCAACACAGCCATTTTCTACATCAACAGCGATCGGTTATTTCGGCGTCATTTTATCGTCAATGTCCTTGGCCCTCTGCTCTCGAACAATGTCGTTCCAGCTACGCGCAAATTGCGTTTTATTTTTTTTATTAAAACTTTCACTGGTCCTAATTAAAATCAATTACTCAACAATGAATAGAAAACAGAACTGAATGCATCTTTATATATAGTTACATTTATATATTTTAGACTTAAGTATTAAGTTTATTGCTGAAAATAATAAATGTCCTCGAGCAATTTATTTCGCTGGAAACAAAGGCGTTTTTACTCCCACGTAATGTGGTAATTACAGGTATAAGCATGATTGATGACTGCGACACACGTCAGTGTAAACGACTTGCGCAAAACCGGTTCGAGAGGAAAATTAAAGTTTTCGCGGTTTCCTTCGTCCTGCTCGCAATTGCGACATTGGTCATGTCCTACGACTTTGTCAACCTGCTTGGAGATAAGTGCGTGTGCAGAAATTGAAATCGTTCTTCTGGTAAGACATTTCTCCAGTTAGTAAATAAGTTGTTAGTAAGTTATTAATTTACTAGAAACAAATTGCAAGGAAGCGATCCAAGCCGCCAGTGTAGATTCCGAAAGTGATGGCGATAAAAGTGGTCAGAATCAAAGGGATAGTGGCGGAGAAGATGCGAGTCATGGAGAAAGTGAAGGGTCCGCTAATGTTTACAGAAGGTGCTGAATTGGGCAGCGGATAGCTTCGCTCTTAAATAAATAAACGGAATAAATTGGATAATTTCGCGTTGTTATATTCTGTCAATATTTGCACGTTATATACCCTCCATCCATTTCCTATTTTGGTCGTACGACTTGATTAAATTATCTCGTGTCCTGTTCAAATAAATGTTGGAGTTTCGTTGGTAATAAGTCGGTAATTTATTCGAAGCTAGATGGGCTAGTTGATCAAATTGCTTTTTCTCACCCTGCCCATAGATACGTTTTTCTAATCTTATCATATTTAGCAGCTGCAGCTGTTTAATTAAAGCGAATCAAAACTGCTCAACATGCCACGTATGTGTGGTAAGTTGGGAAGGATATTGGGAAA
>JARRAA010029923.1:0-10354 GCA_030557295.1 Ecitodaemon sp. MM-2014
TAAACGCACGGTATAAATTTAAATTCTGATGATCGCACGACTGTAGTAAACGTTAAAAAAGCCGATGATATCATTTCTTGCGCCACATTCGACGCCGTCCGACATTAACCGACAGCATTAACGCGTTAAGGACGCGCGCATTTTCCAGCGCTCGTTTGGGATTTTTAGTTTTCGCCAACGAAATGAACGAACATCGAGATTATTTTACTCTGCCAATCTCCCACCGTCCGTAACCCACATTCGGGCGAACGTCAATGGGAGCTAATGAAACTTCCATTAGATGCGCGGCCAATGAAAGCGTCGAGAAAGAAATTAAATCGAAATTGAATTCGGGAAAGCGCTTCGGAAAATTCTCTCCGCGCGGCGCGCTGCGAGAACGTTAGGTGGACGCGTCTGGTTAGCGAAAAACAGCGTGCTATTTTTATGTCGTTGAGTGTAAACACTCGCGTTTGTTTTATGCCGCGAATGACCTAAATAAACACCCACCCGTCGTCGCCATCGCTGCTGGACGGCTAGGCGCAAATGTAGGAAGAAATTTCATCAATTTCATGACATTAGTGATGTAATTCAAAGGAATCGAAAGGAATCGTTAAATAATGAAGATATCGAAATAAACAACGACATTTGCAAGATTAGCAGCAATAAATCGATGTTATTCAAATGAACATTAGTTGTTAGAAAGACGGGAATAAAACTTCATTTATTTCATGAAATAGAACATGTAATTCCAAGAAATAAAGAGGCATAGTTGGAATGTGAAGATTTTGAAGGTTTGGAATATATGCAACCAACTGTGCATTTTTGAATTAGGAGTCATTATACTAGTAAATGAAAATGTCATAACATTATTTATTAAAAACTCTGAAATTAAGTGTTATTTACTTCATGTACTTGATTATATAATTTAAAACAAAAAACAAAAAGGCATCATTAAAAAATGAAGATATTCAAAGTATTGGAATGTATGCAAACAAATTTGCAATACTAGAAGCAATGAAAATAACATATTATTGCAAATAAACACGTCAGCATATTATTCATTAAAGACGCTTCAATGAAACAATTTGCAGACGCATTGCACTATAAATCATCAAAGATGACGTCCTCTTACTCGATGATGACATTAACTGCTACACTATTATCACAATTGCACAATGAATTCTGTCCTTTGGACGATTATGCTAAAGACGAACGATGACGGTTATAAAAACTTCTCCCATGATCTCATGAATGTTTATTCAATGATATCACTCAATCGGATATTTTTAACATTCTTGAGTGTGCATTCGTCAGCCTTTGGACTGGAATCTTAGTTTTGCTTCATTCACTTCAAAACAAAACAATTGCGGCAAAACAGTCAATTAGAAACGTTGCTATTTAAGCAAACAACTTGATACACGTTAAATATTATAATAATTACGATACCTACATTAAAATTGGTAGAAGTGAATTATGGTGTGCAAGAATAAACAATTCCGAAGATTATTTATGCACTGTTGGTGGATATCATTGAATTTCAAAGTCACTGCGTAATTTTCTTTACTTTCCGGACGTTCCGGGCGCTCGTGCGGCTCGCCTGCAGCAAAACAACAATTTCCATATAATCGCAAACACTAATGAGTTGATGAAGTCACAAAAACATTGAGATTCTTTAGCTATTACGACAACGACGACCACTAATGTCTAAGCATTTTTGTTTTGAATTTGATTAAGAACATTAATATTTGTGGCGGGAAACTGTTAGTGTTAATGTGCTTAATTATATTTTAATTGTTCTAGCTTCTTGGAATTGTCGTTGTGGGCCTAGTCTCCTATTACTACAGAAACCAAAGATTGGTTTCTCATACTGCCGAAACCTTTTATCTCCTCATGGCGGTTACTTTCCTGGTCGGAACGTTTTTGATACTGGTGTCATGTATTATTTCAATTTCGACGGCGTCGATTATCTCCAAAACTATCTTTGTAAGTATTATTACATCTATAAAATATCCTAGTTGTATATTGTGCCTAAAATCGGGTATACGAACTTTTACAACTTTTCCCTGCCCCAATTTGTGCATAAGTCAAGGCACTATTTAATTATTTCGCTCGACATTTTAGGAAGTTGTTTATCACACCGCAGCTGCCATTATGTACATAGCCGCCAGCGTAACGTTCCTCGTCGAAGTAAATAGATGGAATAAGAACTACTCGGAGTACGAACCATACATGGCTGCTGGCGTAAGTTTGGTTGCATACAGTTAGCCGCTATTAAAACTGGCAATTAATAAACTTTCATTAAATTGTTTCAGGTGCTCGGATTAATCATCAGCATCCTGTATATACTCAGCACATACTTTGCGCGCAAATCTTACCGCGGCCTCTAAATTCTATAATATATACATACTTATATTTTTACAATTAACCAAACAAAAATGAATGTGCCTGAATTATCATAATAAGGAATATTTTTCTACGTTTGTTTCTCATTGCCCTGCTTGGCGCTTATTATAAACACTTAAACAACATATTTTTATACCATAATTTACTTTTACGTTTATTTCGGCAAGTTAAGTACGGGTACAAACAAATAGAAACAGAAGCAACGCAAAACATGGAAAGAAATTAATTTCGCAAGTATCTTAATATTGTGACAAACCAATGTGTTCTAACAACTTATTTGTATATGCTTTTAGGTTTTAATGATTCTTTATAATTTGACTATTTATATCGTAACCACTATTTATATTTTTCCACATGGTAGGAAGCCGGTTCTAAGCTTTAGTAATGAAGAAATTCATTTATACAATTATCCGATAAGCTTTGGAAGTTTTTACTCGTTGCTGAGAAATTGTTTAAATTGAAAAATACTGAACATATATTTATGGATATTATACACCGTATTTAGACGCGTTTAGGCCTGTGTCTAGAATGTTTGAGAGTAATTATTATAAATGTACATCTTTGTAATTCTACATTTTATGAGAATATTTGTAACTAATCTTGTTTAGTACGTATTTATTTGCAATCGTGCATTTGGATAATATACAATTTATAAATGTATTGTTTTATTCGTATTATTGAAGCGGTTGCCACATCCTAAAAAAGTAATGCCAACAAGTAATAATTTGGACAAAACAATTGTTAATAACATTTAATATTTAAAGTGTTTTTAGATGAGCTGTTTTTGGTTTGGTAGGAAAATACATAATGCTTCTCCTGGCACCAATAGTGGGTAGTGTGGGTGGATTTCTATATTTAAGCCAATGGCCAAGTCCAGTGCATAATGCATACCATGTGGGTGTCTGAGAATATGTTTTTGCAAATTTAATTTGCTTTAAATATTATTTTTCTTTTTCATAATGTTTCGAATTCCATTAAGTTGAGTATTCAGTTTATTTATTTTTATCATCAGCAAGATTTTTACCATTATTTTAAACACTTTAAAGTCGAGAAATCAATGCGGTTTCAATTGTCATGTGTATGAAAGGTTGCCTACCTTAGGTAGGTAGGAAATAGCCAAAACCCTCTGAAACTTCCTGCGCGTTTTTGTCTAGTGTCTGGGCAATTTATTCACTTCCGAAGAATTTACGAACAGGATATTTAATTATACGAATGTCTGACTGCATCACCGCATCGACACTTTTTATTTTCTTATTGCGTCAAATGTACAATCCAAAAATAGCAGGACCCTGCACTCCAGCCGCATGCCATGCGACGCTGACGACCCTGCTGAGCAGACTGAAGCGAGTCTAAGCTTTCATCAACTTTGAACTATATTGCCTATCAACGCTATATATAGCCACGTGATGTCTCACCCCAAGCCGCCGGCTGCGACCTACTGTTTATTCACCCTGAAATAAATGCGCGCGCGTGGCACGAGCGGCGAACGTACCTCCTGCAGAGATGAACTATTTGGAGGTATATTTACACAGGATGGGACACGGGAAAATGTGCGGCTGTGGCTCGTGCCTGCATGCTGCGAGCGGCAGGAATGATCACCAGAAGTTCGGGAGCTTTCAAACCGAAAAGACAGAATATTAAATCGAGACTTAACTTCAAAACTTTGTGAACTTAGTCACATTTATTCGTGCCTATTTAAAATAATTAAACAGTCAATTCTATTAAATAATTTGTGAAAATGTTGGCGTCACCACAACGCGGTCCGATTATTCGCATGGCGAATTCGCCGAGACAAACGAACACACAAAGCACTGGAATTAATTGCTGTTGTTGCAATTGTTTCACGTGTTTGAACACTGGATTTGTGCGATCGGAAGACGGAATTTTAAAAATTGTGCAAGTTGTAAGTAAAATACAGAAATTCATTTAAAATTAAGACCTTAGTGATTATTATTCTAACATTTTCTTTAATTTCATAGATTTTAGCGTCGTTTTGTCAAAGTTTAGCAATAAATTTTGGACTTCCGTATGCAGCAACTATGGGTACTGCTTATCATGGATTTCTTACAACGGTATCTTGGGGATTAATGACCAGTTTCCTCCTTTTAATTTGCTACGTGTTTTCAACAAATTCATATAGTTTGATTCGCCAATCGCTATTCGTAAGTACATCAATATTTTTTCCTGCTAATTTTTAGTCTTTCTTTATTGTTATTACGTTAAAATAATTTTCTAATATATTTTTTTTATTTCAGGAACTTTTCTTCAATGCAGCGGCTTGCTTCAGCTACCTAAGCTCCAGTTTCTACCTAGCGTTTGCAGTCACAACGTTTTTGTATCCTCAGTATATCATAGTGCCTTATTTCCAAGTTTATCCTGCAATGTCAGCTGCATATGTAAGTGAACATATAAATCTGCTATAGGCAACTTTCAATACACCACTGCTATCGTAATAATATACATTAAACATCCACATTGCTATTTAACAAACTTCAATATTTGCTTTCCACTTCAGAATACAAAAATCTCAACAACTCATGTACTTTTCAAAAAAATCGCTCCAACTTAGCTTTATCGCTTGTATCGCATTGAGATACATTCTGATATCGAGGTAGGCAATATATCGCCGCAGTCTACAAACAAGTTAAATTTAAACTTAAATGATAAAAGGAAGCTATGATTTATTCACGAAATGTTTCCAAGCGCTGATTTGCATGAGTTATCATTTTCGCGTGTTCCTCATTGATTACGTCTAGATTAAACAAACATATGCCACAATTAAGTAACATTAAAGTGCAGCCAAGAAACGAATAACAAGAATAATAAGGTTTATCGTCATCGACTTATTAATGAGTATTTTTATTTTGATTTCGGCTGTCGGCGACATCGTGTACGTGCAATAACTCTAGTGTCCAAACATTTAAGCGCTCTATTGTGATATCGTTGCTTGTAATTCAGTTCCGAGAACTTCTAAATACATAAATGAAGTTTAACGTATTTTAATGAATGCTCGTGTTAAAAGTCGCTCTCAAGTGCTTGAATTAACAATAATCAAACTATTAGTTCTACAAATAAAAACAGTTGACGAAACTTGATACAAATAGACAACCAACTTTACTTGAACTAAAAATATATTCGTTTTTTTTCTAGATGTTGGGAGGTATTGTTGGAATTCTACATGGATACGACGCATATAAAGCATATTACTTCTACAAAGGCTACAGATAAGCTGATTACATCCAATCAGCTCTGTCATTAACAACTGGAAAATGTTCAACTGGAGGTTTGCACATCCATAATGTGTATGCGCGGTCTGTTAAAACGCGCAACTGATACTTTTACATATTTAACGGTTGCCTTGCCTTAATAATGGCTTATAATTTACATGCGTTTCACAAGTAACCTATAAATACGTCTGTATATAATTAAACACGTCTACTTCACACGATAAATGATAAACGTCGAATGTGTAGTTTAGGCTACGAATTAATCCCAGATAGAATTACGCATTATCTTTTATTATTAGCCGAAAATGATTGTTGCTAATCTGCCTCGTAATATATTGTGAGTCATTGGATTATGGATCGAAAACTGATCGGACGTGGATTAATCTGAAAACGCAAATTGTTTTGTGATAAAGGAAATGAATGGTTGTTTTAATCTTAAAATATCTTAATACCTATGCGGGAAATTTTATATTCCGATTTTATGAGGCCGTTTTGTATTGGAATATTTAAAGTAATTGATGTATTTATGATTGATATATTTTTGAAAATAACAAAACACAATAAATTGATACATCCTAAGATTATTTTTAATGTTTTTGGCGGAAATTTAACTAGTTTCTTACCATTTCCAGCTCTATTTTTAGTATAATCAAGTAAAGATTTACATTCAATTCTATGAGCAGTCCAAAATCCTTAACTTTTGACGTTCTCAGTCTAAAATGTTTATAGAATTTGAACCTCCCTAGACAGACCAAGTCCAGTATTTGGACATTCATTGGTAGTCCAAAAGTCATGCGGTATCAATGTAAAATGAAAATTGAGATATTAATGATTGCCAATAATATAACTCATCATTTTAATTGTTTCCTAAAGATAATTAAGATTTCCATATTTGAATGTATTAGTTAGTATCAATCTAATTTAATTAGTTATTTTTTCCAAATGAACAGTTAATTTATCATAAAAAAAGTGGCATGATCACATTAACATATGGGAGTAGCACAGACTGGTACGGGTTTTTACAGTTTCTCGTTTCCCATCCTGTTTCATCGTCGCCTCGCATCGTCTGTGATTATACACATTACATACAGTTTAGTGATGTTTCCTACATAACACGTGTGCATGCATATCAAGTGTGATAAAAACTTAAATAATACGAGAGAGAAAAAAAACTCATCATTTAAACGAATTTTAATTGATGCATTCGCATTCCTATGTTTTTCTTTCAGTGTATAGGTATAAAATTACTTACGTTTTACTTTAAATAAAGATGATTAGCATGTTTGTGTACTTGAAATTTTTGGAAATATTGAAGGAGAAATTTTGAATATTTGTAGATATGCGTTCAAGGTCTATTTCTGTATCGAAACATAGTTTCACTTCATAGTAGAAATGTTATTATAATAACAATAATTAATGCAAAATTCATAGTCATAGAAAAAATTTTTCACTACGATACAAAATACCGAAATGCTCAGGTAACTTTAGACGTTAATAGAATTTCAAATATTTCTTACAACTCCTACAAAAAGTATTTAATGTCTGACAGCCTCACAGGAAACGCCGCGCAGTTAAACATTTTCTTACCTCATTGTGAGTAAATACGAAAGAAAGAGAAACGTGTTTAATTTCCAGACCCTTTATGCGATGCCTACCTCTATTCAAACGCTCCCAAAGGCCCACATCTTTTCTAAATCACTGCAGCGGTACCACCAGCACCGGCACAGTTCGAATCAGTAACGCCCTACAAATACTTTGACCGACAGCGCTCTGCTAGTACCGCGCAGTCGACCATGAGGCCCATCAGTCAGTCTTCAATAGATCCTCTACCTAACAAAATCACTTCCAATTCGTAGAAGCCATTCGCTGTCCCACTATCAACCCCGCGTGCCAAGACCATGGCTGTTAGAATCACGCTGTCAGTCGCTAGCAGATCGCCGCTCGTCCGGTGGTTCCTCGCGCTGCTTCTAGACCTACTCAGCCATTCGCGTTGGTGATCAAGCCGAGTGCGCTAGCACCGGTGCTCATTGCCAGTGCCATTCGAACAGGAACTTTAATCAACAACTGTAACAGCAACACAAAGCGAAACGACAATAAAAATACCTGCAACAATCAAAAACATCAACGCGCGCTATAAATAAATCGTGAATTGAGTCGAATGGATAATTGAGCGACTTAAGTGTGTATACCTTACGGAATAAAGGAGAAGCTACCGGAAGCGATTGGAGCGAGAAGACTGAGAAGTGCGTTTGTGTTTCCTAGGAAGAAATATTTAAATCACGAACGCGGAACTAATTAAGGCGAATTGAACCTTAAGGTGAATCGAATCTACAACAACGTAAATGTGATAAATGTGCCAGGACTTGAGTTTGGAGTGTTTGCAACACGTGCGTTTCAATGCCAAGAGATTAAAGTCAAACGTGATTAGTAATAAAAAATAGGTTAAAGTTATAAAGGAAAGAAGTTGCTAAGAAAAATCCGTACTGAATCAATAACACTAACCAAACATTGAATTTTAAATTTAATTAATAAACGTATTTATTAAATGCGAATGTGATACTGTAGTGATAAACATGAACGCCATTAGAATTGAAGACAAATTGGCAAACGGGAGTCCACAGTGGGTTGATGGTAAGCTATTTTATTACTTCATAAATTTTAATTTAATTATAAAAAACTTTTGTTTTTACTTGTTATTGCGTTTTATTGTTAATGTTAAATTCGTGCAATTTAAAAATTGCAAGTTTATTGTTAAGAATTGAAACGCTTCGCGTCTTTCTTTGTGAGTTTCTAACCAATACGCACCGATTTGGAGAAAGTTTGAAGACTTTAATGACTCAAGTTGAGGCGTACATGAACATGACGAATGTGAGCAGATGTGCTAGACGAGTTAGTCGAGTTCAGTGAATGATTTTTGTCGTAATAGTTGAATCTAAAGTACTCCAGGAGGCCTCAAGTATAAGTAGACATAAATAAAAGTCTGAGATTTTAATTAAAGTGAAGTAAATAAAATGATGTTTTATGATTCAGGTTTTTAGCGCAGGTGCGATATAAAATGCGCTTGAACTAATTTCTTTAAGTTTGAACGTTACTGGATCTTTGGATTTCGTGGCTCGTGTTTGTGTCAACAAGTTACGCACGAAAATGTCGACTTGTCGACTTTGCAACGCAAAATAAAATTTCCATATTTACCAAATGTAAATACACGATAAGTATTAATGATATTTGATCCGTATTTAACTATACAAAACAGACAGCAATGAGATCGTGGTTTTGGAGTGTTCAGTTGCTAAACTTTGAAGCGTTTCACGAATGCAAATATTTTTAGTTAAACATCAAAATAGTTAATATCTCCTCGCATTTTTCCCAGAGACACAAAATCATTGCATTCAATGCACTTTAATATTGTCCCTTCTAAAAATGTTTTAGAACCTTCCATCAATATTTAATTTTCACGCACTGTTCGCAAACATTTTTCATGATGAGATACATGCGATGATACGAATACCGCTTAAAATAGATATGTGTTAGTGCCAGTACAATTCGGCGCATATAATTCCGCCAACAACAGACAAATTTAACATTGAATTATGAATTATTTGTCCGGACCGCGATAGCGTATTTTAAGAGCAGCAAAGCTGATAAACAAATTAATTTTTGTTGATGCATTCAGCCCGCAATTATCGAACATAATCCAAGAATAATAATAAATATTTATAAGTTGAGGTTCATTCGCAGAAACGATTAATTTCATTGAAAATTAAAATAAAAATGGATTTTTATACGATGCACTTCAAAGTAATCAACCACAGATAACGACACTCAAGTTCAACTACTTTTCAAACTGATCATGTTTCAGCTTATCGTCTAGTTTCCGGAGACAATAAAAATATAAAATAGTTTAAATAGTTTTCAAGTTATATTAAATTTAAAGTTTAATTAACGACGCAAAATTACAATAATATTCAAATGCTCTCATATGGTGAGATATCAGCACTTGATACCCGATTTACAATTTCTAAATTTGCATTTTAACAATATGAATATTAAACATGTGCGATGTGGGACGAGTTGAAACTTTCCACTCTCGCCAAAAGCGCAGTAATCGTAAGAAACATAACAGTAACAACCTTCCAACAACAACACCCGACGTGTTTGTAATAATGACGCTTATGGATATTTGCAAATGTTGTTGTCAACGTGATAATTACAGTATGTTTAAGACTTTAAATGTTTCAATATTTTTCGCACATAGATACAAACTCGATAAGTATTCTAAGTGTATGTTTTTGAATTTTTAGTTTTAATATCAAAAGTATATGATCTTATATCTAAAATAAACTATTCGACGATATAACGATAACCAGAACAAGTTACGATAATTGAGCAATAACTAGTTGCACTATAATTATTATAGATTCATTCGATTTTAGTTTCATTGCATTAAAGAGATGTTTAACCCGGTTATTAAATGACTAATTTTATGATTATTTCCGTGAAATTAATAATTATCTTTTTATATATTCCACCGTTCGTGACGCATTTATAACTTTCATGGAGCGCGCAATTAATGACGCATCCAGTAATCTGTTTAATGTTTATCAAAAAAAAAACAGAAAAGTCTGAATTACTTCCAGAAGTATTCGTGGTCTCTATATTATTCATTCCTTTCAATCTTACATCTAGGAAAGTCAAATATTTACACAAATTATCCTCGGTTAGTTTTTGCCGACTCACTATATACC
>JARRAA010029962.1:0-27532 GCA_030557295.1 Ecitodaemon sp. MM-2014
CGTAGGCGTGGCCTGCTGAGCGAGAAAGAGATAGCCATATATTGCTATTTAGGATCTGTCAATGCTTTATGGGTGGGGGGCTGTTAGGGGATTTTACATTGAGTGGACGTAACCAGGTTTTGACGTGGAATGGCTATTATAGATTGGCATTATTGGTTGCCTATAGTATCAGGGAGCAGACAAGGCAACGAGATACAAAAGATTGTAAGCGATCCAACAATAAGCCGTAAAATTAATACAAAGTCTCCTAGCCTAATTTAAATTAAAATAATATTTTTTTATTCAAATAATATTGGATTAATTTATAAGAATTTATATTTCATACCATATATAAAACGATACAGGCATAAACACGAATACATTAAAAATAGTTATCTATACGAACCAAACTAATCGAATTCGTTTGGTGATTGGTGATTGTTCCCATTCAACCAAAAAATAATTTAAAGTTCTTATACAAAGTTCACTTTTTGGTTAGTTGATTTAGATTACGATTACCACGATTACCTTATAGGGAAAATAGGAGGATACCGCACGTGGCGTTCTCTATTGTCCTTTATATGTTTATATAATACAGAGAACAAGATATGTAATATTATCACAACCCATTCACACGGTTTTCTAATGATATCGGTTTCTTTTTAAGGAAGAAGCTGCGTATGCTGTGGATAATAAATTCTGACCGGGAGTCATAATTTGATGCCCCCTTCTACTCCAAGGAAGGAAGGAGGAATGTTTTGGAGGTCCTCTTCATTGTTGAAGGTTACGATTATTAACAAATGAAGACGACGGGGTTTTAGAGGAGAAGATGAGCACTTCTCATATCTATTTATTGTAGAAAAACGAAAAGTGTGGACGATAGAACGCTCACTACTTATTACTCAATCCAATACTTCTGAATCATGGTTTTGTATAATTCAATTTATACCTACTTTTCTACTCAACGAATGAACCAATTTCATAGACATTTGCTTGACTAATTGTAAGTCCAAATCTAAATTACTGCAGTGCCCTTGATTGTGCTGATAATGATATGCTGTGTGTCACACGGCTTGCTATTAGTGTTCAACAAAATGCTTTTCTGGCTTGATTGTAGCGCATCGGTTCCATCCGCACAACCTTAGCGATGCGAAGCGAAGCAGTAACAGCGGGGTGTATAGATCTAAATAAAATTTGCATTGCAAACTTTACTTTGACTGGCTGCTTCCATCCGTTACCCCACTCACGCTTCTAGGAAACCTTAAAGCTTGCGGCAATCAATATAGTTCAATAGCATCACAATGAACAATAGGTAATCGAATGGCTGCAGCACAAAGCCAATAAAGTCCTACGGTCACCTGCCGGGATTGCCTCTTTTTGCCCAACAGCGCTGCTGCCCTTTTTAATTATTGTCTACTCCATGCCTTTAGCAGCTGCCAATTAAATGGATTGAATTACCAAAGAAAACCTTTTATACCTTTAATATATACCTAATGACTTTAAGTAATTAACAGGACATAAAATTTCTTAAGGCTATAGGTAAAAAGTAAATATACCTGCAATAATATTTCTAATTATTATTTTTTAATTACAAATCTGATTTTTCTTCCAGACAATATGATGAAATGTATATTCATTAATTGTAAGTAAACAAGGTTTAGTTTGCTATTCATTCAGTTTCCAATTGTTGTCAACTACTCTGGAGTTAGGTTAATTGGATTTATGATGTTATTATTGCGATGTTAACCGTATTAATGTTGCATTTCCCAATTGCACGCTGAAATCGAATTGTAAAATATCCCAATCAATCACAAAATATGAGTAACTACTATGAAATAATGTCCATAAACGAGTGAGAACGAAATGGTGTACATATCGTGTCTTATTTGCAAATGTTTGATGTAATGGAATATTTTTTATTCCCATATTGGATTAACTTAAAGCTGAATTCATTAATAATATAAATTTCCATAGCTACTTACCCACCATATTATTGAATACGTCCAATTTTATTTAATTTGGGAATTTATAATTGAAATGGATTGGACTAAGATCCATTCTGAATAATTACCTTTGAGGGCTCTAATATTGGGTTGAGTAATAAATGCGTTTAAACGGGACACCTGTTCCCCCACGATTTGCATAAAACTCGAATTATACCATTCGAAAGCTCATTTTCTCCTCTACAACCTTCTCATCTTCATTTGTTAACATTCGTATCCAACAAGAATGAGGAGGACCTCCCAAAAAACCTGCTCAACTTCTTGATTTCTGGCAAAGGGACATCGACAAACTGGCCAAATGGTCGAGGCAAGGCAAGAGGTCGTTAACAATAGAGGGATTGATTAAATTGTTGTCATATTTGATGAGAAATAGTTGAAATTTTAATAAAGATGAAACGCTCATTACTTATTACTCCACCCAATAGGTATGTAAGTGTTATTTTCTACAACAGTGATATATCTAAAGATGAAATGGCGCCAAATTTTCGTAACCCTTTGTTATTGGTGTATCAATCATACATAACGATCAAGTAAGTACAATTTAAAGTGTTATTCTCACATCGTCTAATGAGCAATGCCAATATTATTTCTCAATATTGTAATCGATATACACACATTTTAAAAGAATACAGTGCTTTTTATTTGATTAATTATAAAAACAATATTGTTTACAGATTGAAAGATTTAATGTTTTTTTACATTTGCAGTATTCATCGCAATTCAAACAAATCAAACTTCATCGAGACAAGTATCCTTCAGTGCGTTCAAATCCATGCGGGCAAAATTAATATAGACTTCTTATTGATGCGCAAACGAGAAGTAAAATGTTTACCAAAGAAACTTTATTAATTTCTTCTCGGTAGAGGATCTTAAAATTGCCGTTTAAATAGCTATTGAAGGCAATGAAAACAATGCCGTATTATGTTTCATGAAGATATTATGAAATGAGGATTAATTTCTTAAAATACTCCTTAAGAAAATGTCTGCACGTAATATGGCTTCTACGTAGCATAATTAAAAAAGTTTTGATAATATTTGACTACATTTGGAAAAATAGCTATAATAATAATAATAAACGATACGTTACCACAAAGCATATTTCAGTCATACATTAATTAGTGCGTAAATTCAGAATTTGGACCGGATACACCATACACATTTTCCACATATCCAAATTCCATACAAACTTTAATGATAGGTAATTAATTTTGAAGCATTTCTATACAAAGAGCGTACGCAGGCCGTATAAACCCTTATCCGACGATTGTGCTCGTCAAATCACTTTGGTGCTTCGGTGGGGAATTGTACCCTTCTAATATTCACTGACAATGAGATAGCAAGCTGGCTGAACAACGGCTGTTTCCGCAAATGGATTTTAGCCATTATGGCAAAAGCTTTTTATACACATGCATTCATCCAGCGTATCATTTAGAAAATATCATAAGTTCTTCTTAATTTTTTTTTGCTGTTGGTGAGTTGAGGTATTTTGATGTAAGATATAAATAGAAAATTTTACACCAACATATATGCGTTATTTCTTTATTAAAAAAGTTTTTAATATTTAAATTAATAATATGTTTACTTATTACCAATTAACAGTCATATATAGCTGCAATTACCAATATACACGAACCTCACTATTTAAAACATTGGCATAGCCAACATGCAATCAATTAATTGATGTTGATTGTACGAATTATGTAAACTTAAGAATCGTTAGAATTGAATACATTGAATACAATTTGTTCCATTGTTTTCTCATTTCTATTTATTCTAGAAAAACGAAAAATGTGGACGATAAGACGATAAATCAATACAATACAATTGATTGTGACTAAAATGAAACACGAGAATTTTAAATTACTCGTACTACCTGTTTTTTGCTTACGTACATAAAATTTATTTGAATGGAAGGTAACAACTAACAGTAATACAGTAATACAGTAGTAGTAGTAATACAGATCCGGTCAAAAACATTCACATCCGTTGTGTTCTTCCATTACAATAACTTTTCCACCAAACATTAGTTGACTCATGCACCACTACATTGCTAAACAATTACCATTAATAATACAATATATATACATCAAACATATGAACCAGAATATGTTTTTATTATAAACGTTAGAGTGTCACAGGTAGTTGTGGACGACTAGACGGAATATCTGCATGTTTGGTGCTACCAGTAAACAATGAAAGCCGTGTCACTATATATTTTTAATATATTACTTATATTCTTGCCACTTGGAGTATATGGTATGTGTATATTAGAAACCCAGAAAGAATTCAGAATAATGTGATATAATTGAAGGGTTGCAATGCTATTCGTGTAGCGGTTCTTTAACTAGCGATTGTGCTAACAATGCTACTGGGTCCAAGGGAATAATTGTAATAGATGATGCTTTGGAATATCCATCATGCGTGGCATACACTGTAAAAGGTAATTAGTGAATTTAGTTATAGGTTAACTGTAGAGAGGGCAGAGGGCTCTCAAAATTTAATATTGCTGTGATTAATTTTGTTTAGAAAGTGGTGTCTCAAGTGCTATGATAACAAGAGGAGGATTATATAAATTGGGAGAGTCACCATGTGAAGTATTCCGTAAATTGGCCGATATAGATAAGTGTCTAAATTGTGTGGAGGATTTATGCAACTTAAATTTGTTCGACAAAGTTTGATAAATTACGCATGCCAAATAATAAACTGAAACATTTTATTTTCCAAATATAAGCTCTTACATTTGCATTTTCCAGGACTTCAGAGTTTTTCATTTTATTTTTCCTTTTATATTGAACCAAGTTTAATATAATTTCACTCTAGACACAGGCTTCATAAGCATTCGGAATGCAAATTTAAACCTCACATCCGTATATAAACGACTGCAGCAATGATCTCTGGGAATATGAAACTTGATGAAACAGTTAATATTTTTTTTCAATTGCCCAACGTAAAAAAGAAACTCTAACGGCACCTCACATTATATATAATATTGACAATATGCGGGGTTCACGCAATGAATTCATTTAAACATAGGTATGATAAAATAGACACGTAGTGTTATTAACTGACTTACTTGTTAGTTTTAGAGTGAAATTAAAAATATGATAAGGACACGAGCAAACAATATATAAGTGGCAATAACACCATTAATTCGCTCAGTTCGATTCTATCCTTGGTAATAAATACATCGACAATGAAAGCATTCCTCATTTTCGGTATTCTGACATGTGTGCTGGGGGCCTCTTTCGGTAAGTGTAATCCTTGGTACACATCCTTTGCGTTTGCTCATCAATTTCCTAATCGAGACAAATTTAATTCAAGGTCTGGATTGTTATATGTGCATGGGATCGGTGGATAGTGATTGCAACGGAACGGATAATTCAACTATGATAATTCAGCATTGCCCGGTATATGCGCAGAGTCGCAATTATTGTGTAGCCTATAAATCAATTGGTAATTGATCAGACGACAAGTATATTGTTCGCATCAGATAAATGCGTTAATTTATTGCAGACAGCGTTCAGATGACGGCGGGATTCATTCGGGGTTGCGGTTTTATGGAGAAAAAGGACAACCGCACTGTGTGCGAATACTTGAAGGAATTAAATATGACGTCGGATTGCGTTGATTGTGAGAATGACTTGTGCAATATATAAAACACCATATCATATTTCTTTATGAAGAACACTTATTGATGTAATTTAATAAGAATATATTGCAATATATAGGAAATCAATCTTTCTACCCAATTCAATTTGATATCTGTTAAGTAGCCTGTTGGTGGATGAATACAATACGCCCTAGAAATCAAGTAAGTATATAACCATGTGACAAAAATTGCATGTAAATTAATTTTGCGCCATTACCATTGATTACTTGTTAATATTGATTATGACTTACATCAGCAAGTACTAAAGAGTTTACATTGATAATGTTATTAGTTTAATTCTCAAACCAAACAAAATTTAAAGCTGCTAATGAATGTGCAATCAATGAAGCCGTAACCGTAGAGAATGAATTAAAAATGTTACTATGTGGATATTAAGCACTAGGTTGAGTAATAAATAACGAGAGCTTTTTCGGCATAGTTTCTCATATAATAGTAACAATTCAATGAATTTTCACAATTGTCGATTCCCACTGTTTCACCAGTTAGTCGATGTCTCTTTGACAGAAAGCCCAATTTCTGCCAAAGAAATGGTGCATTGGGAGGTGCTTAAGAAGAACCAAAGGTTGCAAAGGTCCACTACATAGCCCAGTTGCATCAAGTAAACGAGACTCTCTACTAAAAAAAAATCTACAGGAGAGGTCTGTAGAATTAGCTCCTCAACTTCGTCGAGTTCAGGCCAACCGATTTTTAGCAAAGGGACACACTGATCGAACGTTAGGAGGTGCTCGTTAGAAATAGTGGATAATACATAATTGATTATATTGTTGTTATATTGGACAATATACAGTCGAATATTTAATTTAAAAAAAAACGTTCCTGAGTTATTTCTCAATCTAGTACTATACAAAATTAGATTTGAGGCGGTTACAACCAGCGTAGGACATGTAATAAAAATTGGCATGTGATAAATTTGACTTATAAACCAATTTTGGACCATTGCCCAATTGAATATAAATTTCAATTTCATAAAAACATAATACATTGAAATACTGATTACGGCTTAATATCGATTCTGAGTTAAATGAAAAAAAAAACGAAAAAGTTTACCTAGACAATGTAATTAGTTTAATTCTGAAATAAAACAAAAACTAAATCTTGTAATGAATTTAATTGCTTCATAATCATTACGAAAATAACTATTTTATATAAAATTTGTGCAATCAATTAAGCCGCCAATGTTCACTTAGCGACTATGTGACAATGGGGATAATAGTTTCCAAAAGTAATATTTGTATGGCAACTAAATATTTGATTATGCAATTACTTTGTTATTGAGACGGGAACTATATTTGGATACCTACATTTTATTAAGTTATGAATATTGACTGTGACAATTCTATTTATTTATACTTCCTTTAATAATCCCAATTCAGTATTGCTCAATTACAGTTATCAGTATCACATGATTTGCATTCCACAATATCTTTGCTAAATTTCTCAACCACTGTGCAGAAATCTTTCTTAGGTGGCATGTATCCACATCCCCTGCTTACAAGAGCGCTTGTGGAATTGGTTGCTGAAATATGAATGAAGACATTTAAATATTGTTTGATGTTTTTCCAAAGTTACCAACCTTTCGTTTTCAAATACATGCAGGTTGGCAACAATACTCGTTCGGGATACTTTTGTGTCGTAGATTCTTGACGTTCCAACTCTTCGGGTTCGGGCATTGAAGTAGTCTCCATGGAGTTACTTACAATATCATTCACAATGGTAGTAACGTCAAACTCGTCGCGATTATGATGATAGCGACGATGTTGATGACGACGATGGTGATATCTAGGCAAGTGAATTACTGGACAGGATTGCTCAACCATAGAAGCAGATTTAGCAGAGGCGCAGTCGCTGCTGGTTGAACCAACGCACATATAGCATTTTAGGGCATTTGTCCCTAAAATATAACTAATTTATAATCTGCCTGATAAAGCAATTTTATACCTAATTTATACCTTCCAAATATGTTACGCTCAACACCAATATAACAAATATTAACGCTCTAACCATTTTGTAGCTTATTTTGCTGATAGGCAAACGATAGCAGGATACTAGCGAATGAAATGTAGAAACATATTGCTGCTTTTATATAATTTTGCTCAATATACTTAACACTAGTACCTAGGGGAAATTAATGATTATACACATTGAAATTTTGGACATGTATGTGTGCCGATGAAAACAACAACAAATTACATGACTTATTTTATATTTTACTGAATATGACTATAATTCAAATCATTTTAAGTGATTCCCCGTAATATATCAAGTGTTAATATTCGATAATACAGTATCGAAAACAAGGAAGATACAAATTTTGTCACAATCTAAAACACATCGTATATCGAAATTTGCAAGCGACGATGAGTCAAATAATTACTCACAGACCATGACGATATACTATCCTTGAACCATAATTTGTAAACAGTCCTTTGTGCAGCAATATTCCACCATAACATCACAATAATTGCGTTTTTGTGTCAAAACCAAATAAATTGTGAAGTACACCATTATTTACAGATAAATATAACGCTCGCTCAATAATGTCGCATTCAAAGTGAACGAAATTTAATTATCGCGAATTGCGAATCGCGTATCGTCCTGATAGGCGTTCGTGAGCGTAATTGCCAGGGATGATGTAATCCTGGAAATAGTCAGTTTCATTTGGTGCAATCTGATTGCACTGTAAGCACATCGCAGCCGATGCCAAAGCGATGCGATAGAATCGCGCAATGTCGCCCCATGCCCCACAATTGTACTAGATGTAATCTACCTCATCTCCCGTTAAACACATGCGCGCACTAGCCCGTGTTAAGCAAACAGCGTCTCATTGCATGAAGAGATCAATGAAGTTTAACACGTTGAAGGATGCGTGAAACTGTGATATCAGCTACGTTTCTGGAACATTTTCTAGAACAATACAAGTAAGCTAAATATCTGATTATGTAATTACTTTGTTATTATGACGGTAACTATATTTCGATACTTTTTATTAAGATATCAATATTGACTGTGATATTTCAATTTATTTATAATACCGTTAATAATATCAATTTAATATTGCTCAGTAACAGTTATCAGTATCACAAGATTTTCATTCCATAATACTTTGCTTATTTTCTCAACCACTCTACACAAATCTTTCCCCTGCTTACAAGTTTACTACGTGGGAGAATGTATAAATAAATAAAGGTGAGTGTTAAATATGATATGAGTCACGTTTTTCTGGAGTATCGGATATTTTTTCAAATGTAATATAATATTTGCAAGGAAGCTAAATATCTGATTATGTAATTACTTTATTATTGCGACAGAGGCTATATTTTATTAAGATATCAACATTGACTGTGATTTCAAATTTATTTATGATACAATTAATAATTTCAATTTCATATTGGTCAATTACAGTTATAAGTGTCACAAGATTCCATAATATCTTTACTTATTTTCTCAACTACGGTATAGTTGTAGTTTCTTAGGTGGCATGTATCCATATATGGAGGATGTACACATAAATAAATGTACTAACGTAATGCTGACAATCACGCACTGATGTTGCTAGTTTCTGTGTCGCGCACAGAACCACTCTGCCATCCTCGAGCAATACTAATAGCAATAATACTAGCTAAACACACAACTAAACTCAGCAAAAGCTGAGACTGATGACGCGATGCACATGCAACGGCGGCTAGCAGACAAGTCTTCCTCGTCTGCATGCTCCAGTAACTCCCGAGGTCCGTCCGCTGGCCACTTGAGTCCATCATCATTACATGGTGTTGCTGGTGTACTACCATCTCCGAGTTAACAAATGTGAGCGCCAAAATATGATATAGGTCTCGTTTCTGGAACCTTTATATGCAACCTTAATGAATGCTCCAATTCTGAATGTTTCATGAATTCCAAATGTGACTTTTTGTATTTAAATATTTCGTCAATGTAGAGGTCTAAGGTACAGCAAAAATCGCATGGGAATTTTTCAAAACCGCTCATGGTCAGAATAACCACCTAAAGGTACCAGATACCCGCACTCCGGTTTGAACGGCAAACCCGTCATGAATATGGTAGCGCGAATGTCCTCTCATTTTAATTAAGCTACAGTAAACAAAAATTAATTACAATATACAGTGTTACAACCAACTACCAACCAAATGGTTGAGTAAACCATTTGGTTCCTCTCAAGCATCTCCCAATTCACCAGGCCTTCCCAGTCCCACCAAACGCAGATCATCGTATTCTTTAGGTGCAGGCTCTGCTTGAGCCTTGGCTTTGACGTGTCTCCCGGGGCGTGTGTTAACAAAGAACATGGCAGAGTTATAGAGGAGAAAATGAGCTTTTGAATGGCATACTTGTTCATATTTTATGAAAATAATCTTTTCTGCTATTATTTTCATAACTCAACAGAAGAGGCCTCCATAATTAGCTCCTCAACTTCTTTGAGTTCAAGCCAGTCGATTTCGAATTGGCATCGATAAACTGGTTAAACGATAGGAGGAGATCGTTATCAATAGCGGAGAATACATAATTAATTAAATTGTTCTTATATTTGATGAGAAACAGTCGAAATTCGAATAAAGAAAAAAACCCTCATTACTTACTACTCAACCTAATATTTTAAAGAAGGTAATACATATTATTACAGCAATCTCTCTTAAGCGTTTTTCTAATGCCAATTCGTTGGTTCAGAGTACTAGTAGTCATCTACTTTAAAAGTCGAACTGTGCTAGGTTGCAAATTATGCTGATTTTTCTGTAGGTTATAGTCCGAATTCGCTGAACAAATAGTAAAAACGCTTTCCAGTAGGGCCACAATAAAAACCACGGTAACAACATAGGTAATGTGAATTTAGGTACTGCTATCAAAAAAATCTTTGTCTCTATCCCAGAAATAAATTTGCACTATTAAACACACGTTTCTCAGCGCGTTTTGCGGACGGGGCTTAATATAAAAGAAATCTCCCTATAATGATGTGTGTTGGGTGTTATTTGCAGACATTTATTTCCATCATCAGTTTGAGACCTTATAGGATCAATACGAAATCGCGCAGATTACAATAAACGATCAGCAATAATTTATCATGGTACCGAAATAAATTAGGTCGTTTGTAATAATATGTGCATTATCACGTACAATATAGGCGAGAGTATATGTTGTACGACTATGCACGGCGCTATTATCTTTGAAAGTTATATGCGGTACGATAACGTGCCAAATTTATGATCATTTATAATGAAATGACCATTGCGTTGGCCTTAATGTGATGTCAAGTGCAAAGCTTACTTGTAGAGAGAGTAATCGTTTTATATCCGGTGGGCAAATCACCCGTAACATTGAAGAGCTTCAGATGATAATTTCATCTCAATTTCCGTTTCTTTTCAATAGGTACGTATAGTTGCAAAGCCGTGAAATATTGCCAATGATTAGTGTGAGGAAGATTGATGCGTTCTCCAAAATGCGTTAAAATATGAATTTATTTGATATTTTCTTATTTGGTATTCGCTTCTAATATTGTGTTTTACTAAAATGAAAATGGAAATCATTATTAATATCATCAATTATTCGGCAGGCCTATACTGTATCTCCATTCAGATTTACTACCGCCATCAATTGCTATGACACCATAACATTTATTGTCTTCATATAAAATAGTCATTAAGGAGCACTCATTATTTATTATCTTGCCTTAGGAGGACGCAATAATAACTTATTAATGAATTTCATTAAAAATTGTCTAAAATTTTACGACTGAATTCTAATTTTTAGGTTGAGAANAATCCATTGGTGTAAATTGTTGTATTATCGTAAAAATTTATCGGCGTTCTAAATAGAGATGAGAAAACCGAGGATATGGATTATTTTGGTTTGAGTATTAAGTAATGAGCACTTTTCCCAGATTAAAAATTTCATTGTTTCTCATCAAATATAACAACAATTTAATCAATAATGTAGTCTCCGCTATTGCTAACGATCTCCTGTCACGGTTCGACCAGTTTGTCCATGCCTCTTTGCCGGAAATCTGTTGGCCTAGATTCGAAGAAGTTGGGCAGTCAATTTTGTAGGTCCTTTTCATGGTTGAAGGTTACGAATGTCAACAAATAAAGACGGATGGTTTGTAGAGGATAAAATGAGTTTCAGAATGGTATAGAACATTTGTTCAAATTTTATGCAATCGTAGCGAGAGAGATGTTTAATGTAAACGTGCATTATTTATTGCTTAACCCAACGTTTTTTTCAACTTCTCTTGTCGTTCCTTAAAATAAAATCGATATAGTGAATTGTTATAGTGTACATTTATACAACTACAATTAATCTTAATTTTTTACAATACCAATTAATGCCGCATATGCACTTTAAATTTTTAAATTCTGTTCGTGTCCTTTATCGAAGAGATCACACGTTGCAAAAAAATTGCAATGGCCACCTTACAATGTTGGATGTTGGATAACAGGTTACTACCCAATGCGCACGACCTTGAATATAATTCGACATTGGAATGAGCTATCTCTTCGTGATCAAATGCCATCACGAAGAGAAAACTCATTGAAACGTTTTTTAGAGTGTGAATTTTAAGTAATCTTGTTGCCGCTTGCTTATTGTGTCGTCCGATGAATGAAATTGATCTGAAAGTCTTAAGACCACCTACGCGCTGGGTAACAAGGCCGCTTGTTTCTTTTTTGTCCTTTTGTCAATCTATTAAAAAAGAGTGTTACTGCTTTGAACTTCATTTTCATACAAATTGAATCCTTGTACACTACCTTAATTATGCAAAACAGGGCCGCGCGGTAATGCCCGTGGTTCGTATTCAAAAACACGTTTAGCTCTCGCCGGAAAGTTTTACGAACGACGACATGTACCTGATGACATTTTGTATTTAAAGTTTCAGAATTCACTTATCAAAAACGCTAAACGTTCCTTTGAAGCGCCTGCGAAACCGTCTCGAAGCTTGACTTTTATAACATCATTACGTTTGAATATTTTAACAGTTCACGAGACACATTACTTTTTCCCTTTCGCGTGTTCCTTCATTCGGCGAGTATTTCTTTCATTTTTCGCAAGACGCGGAGCGTCGGATTTATATGAAACTCAAACGCCCGTAACGCATCATTAAACATTATAATCATTAGTCGAGAATTTACTTCCTCTACTTCGTAAGGCGTATCCTTGATTCCCCAAGCGTGTGTGTGGAAAAGGAAAAACAAAACGATTAGCAAAACGTATTTCTTCCTGCGTCGTTTATTTCCGCTCGTGCAACACAAAATAGCACACCAATAGATTTACCAAAAACAAGTTAAAATTAAGGGTGTCTATGTTTGCCTAGTTTATAAACATTTTCAACTATATCCATATCTTTATTGCATTTCTTGGGAATTAAGACGACACTGCAACAAAAATATTGTCTGATTGTGAGTGCTTTAGTTTTATTGTTTTTCTGTTATATATTGCATAGCAAGTCTGTCACTAACTAATTGAATAAGAATATAACTAAGCGAATCGAAAAGGATATTTATTAATGCGTTGAGTTGCGACGAAAGGGAGAGTGTTAATAAAATACGATTATTATTTTGTTTTCGCACGTCTACTTGCTTTGAGGATAAAATGATTTACTTGTTTTCTAGTGTGTTTTCCGGCAAGTACATCATGCAAAAGACAAGCGCAACACACACGCCCGACTTGTTCCTTTTCGTTCTCAGCCTTTCCGCTTTGGGCGTCTTCCCCGCCCTTCGCCATGGTAGCACGAAGGAAACGTGGCCGAAAACACTTTACTTACAGTGCAAAGAATTCACTGTTCACGAGTTGTTTGTCACTGAATTCTATTTTTTTGTTAGCCTATTCCCATCTTCACCACCGAAACTGAAAAACCAGCAGCATATACAAATTCTAAATATACCCCCTTTTTTTTATCTCACAGTTTTTTTTTACGAAGTCCTTTTTTCCAAGTCTCTTTTACACTCAGAATCCCTTTGTTGTTGGCGAACAATAAATAAACGATTATGAAACCTTTGCACCCCAAAATATTGCGCTGTGCAAGGAAAGGCAGCTGAAACGCTTACACTTTATTTCGACTAACGTATTGTGATATATTGAAATTCACTTTAATCACAATCAAGTGACGAAATCTGCGTTGAAAATGATACCTATCGATTTCAATTTCGCTTTCTATTTGATTCCATTTTATACACTCATACGAGACTGTTTGTGAAGAAACAATTCGGCGGTCTCGTTCCATAATAATAATCGAAAACCCTGCACAAATAACCAAGGGAGTTCTTTATTTGCGTCCGAGTCCACTCGAAGTTCCGTTGGTAACGATTCTATGTTCACTCGCCCGTTGCAGTCGATAGCTTCGAGTCATTTAGTGAAATGCGACCGGCATGTAAAACGTTCCATTCGGCATTTTTTCTTTTCTCGTTCGATTCCACAAAGTCGGGAAGAAGCACACGTTTGGTCTGCGCAATTGCCAGAAGGCCAAACATACCTACTATGCGCGTTCTATCGAACAAGGGTTTTGATTTTTTTTTACATGGAGAGCGACTGGGAGCTCTTTGCTTATTTTTTTACTTACTTAGATGATTGAGCGTTTGATAGGATTGACAGGTGATTAGGGATTTTCTCTGTTTTTGACGACCATAAAAACAATATACATTTTGAGAGAGTTTCTTTTGCAACACGAATCGTACGTAAGAAAATGTTTGTGCATTTCGAAGTTTCAGTCATTGAAAATACTCTAATGTGGTAAAATTATGGAGGTGGATTTAGCATTGGGATGAGTAATGAGTAGTGAGCGTTTTAGCGTCCACGTTTTTCATTTTTCTGCAAAAAAATAGAGATGAAAAACTATATCATTCGAAAGCTTATTTTCTCTTCTACAATCATGTCGTCGTCATTTGCTCAAATTCGTAACCTTCAGTATTGTAAAGGATTGTAAAGGATCTAGGCCAGCTGGTTTCGAACTAAGGGGCATCGATAAGCTCGGCGAACGGTGGCAGGACATCGTTAACAATAACGAAGAATACGTAGATAATTCAACTGTTGTTATATTTAACGCGAAACAGTCGAATTTTTAATAAATAAATAAACGTTCATTATTTATTACTCTACCCAATACAATCCATTTACATCCATGAAAAAAAAAGTTCTACTGGATTTTCTCATCTCGATTTATTATGGAAAATCAAAAAATAATATATTTAGTAAAGCAAATTATCTATTTATTTTTGGACATTTAATAATATCTACATACATAAAAACAGACTAAGATTGTTATAATTGCCATAGAAATACGAACTAATGAGTATTTCTAGTACTAGTGCACTTGGGGGTGAGAATCGACAGATAATGGACATTATTCGGAAGTTTCAGTCACCAAAAACTTCAATAATGGTTAATTATCGAATGCGGAAATTTAAATATGGTATTCAAATAATTTAGTTGAAACCAAAAAATACTATTATAATAAAGTTATTCAAAATAAAATAAAATTGTAAACATCCATACAAGTATTACCGAAGAGAATAGATGTGTGATCTTAACGAGTTGGTTTATTTGTAACAAAACAAATAATAGCTGAAGAGTTGATAAGTTGGGTGCTGAGACGCGGTGGATAACTTTGCCGATGAGTGTAGTTTTTTGACTGACTGTGCTGTTTGAGCTTGTCACAAGCGTAGGATTCAACATATTGCCTTTGTGAGATGACGGTTCATATTCGTGGATGTCGTGGAGACGGCTGGAAAATATGCAGCAGCGGCTATTCCCACGGTTGACCATTAAGATGTTGAATGTAAATCAGACCACAGTTGGGGCTCCGTCGGCGGTTGATAACAAGGTGGCCGTTGTGATTTTTGCGCGGTCGCTCAGCACCTTCGCGGTCGCTACATATGTATGATACATAAATTTCAAACAAATTTACGAATTCGACTTTTTTAAATAACACGATGCCTTGGTTATATTAATCTTCAACATATATTTTATTTGGATTTTAAATCCTGATCGTTTTCGTATAAATGCATTTTATGTACCCTGTTTTTCTACATAGTTGCCCATGGCGGTTACTTGCCTAATCATAAAAACTCGGCTCCGAGTATGCTCTGGGCTTTCCACCGGCGCGCAGTGGCGGCGCAACCGATGTAGCGTGCGCGGCACGTCCGCTGAGGTGCGGCGTTCTCGCGCGCCTGAGGCGACTACCCGTTTTACCACGTATAGTTGCCTTTCAAGTTTTATAAACGAATAAAATACCATTTGTACGAAACGTTTACGCAACGTGTTCTTTATACTCTAATGCATCTGATGAATCAAAAATTTAATTGAAATTGCAATATCAAAAGTTACAATTCTTACAATATGCCTCGAATGTATCGCGGTTCGGCCATCGCCGCAAAAGATTTTTGCACGCCAAGGAAAAACATGCGAATTTAATCTCATTTTTTCGGGCCTTAGGTTAGAAGAGAAAATACTTTATGTTAAAAAAATTGTGAGTATCTCGGACGCCTCTAACACAGTCTACTAGAATGCGCAGCAAGTATCCAAGCGCGGCAAATATACTGATTGTGCCCTAAATATTACATTACTAAATGTACGGTATGTCACAATTTAATCGTTGCAAAGATTCTGGTCTTGTGATAATATTACAATTTGTATCTAATGAGTGTTTCTGATAAGAGAATGTGTTTTTGTTTTCCGTGCCTTTATCTCCGGTTGAGACTGTTCTATAAAACTCAAAGAAGAACAGGAAAATAGAGGAAATTAAAGGCTTCATTGTCCTCTAGCTGATCTCCTAGAGAACAGAGCTACCCAACAAAATAATTAGGTTATAGGAACTTCCAAAATTTATTTATTGCGTGTAACATAGTATCCAAAAGTATTGTACCAAAATAGGAACAAAACGATCAACGTTGTATGGTTTCAAGGAGGAAGTAAGATATTCTATTTGTCTCTACGTTAGTTTTTAAAAGAAACATGATTTAGTATGTAACAGCTCTGTCAGTAGATTAAATCTTTGAGGGCAAAGCTGTTCTACCCACGTAGCCTAATCATTTAAATCAATCAGCGTCGAATTAAATTAAAGTTAAAATTCTCCGGCTAATCAACCTTCCCGCTTCCCCATCTTCAAACACAATCTTCAGGCCCCATCAACGCGCATCGCTCCTCTTTACAATTCAAGATACTGACCACAGCAGTCACCTCTGAAGCTATTTGAAGCTATATCTATTATCCATACGCAAGTTATTCTATGTTCTTTAAAGAACTGAAAAATTCCAAGAATCATGTCCTCTTCATTTCTTTTTTATTTAATTGATTTTAAAGACACAATTAATTTTCATAGCAACTTTATTTTTTTTATTCAATATTTAACTCACTTGTACACGTTAAAGTGAATGAATTCGAAATGTTGTTGACCTACATCTCGAACTTCGTTTGCAAGCAATTTATTTTCGCATTTTTTGAAGCAATGTACCAATATCTATTGTTTATTTCAATTGTAAATCGATCCGAAAACAGGTCTGATTCCAGACAGTCAAGTAGGTACTCAAACGATACCCAATACATATAAAAGTTAAGAAAAATATCAAAAGCAATGCGATTGAGTGCTTGTTTTCGAAAGGAAATGATCCAAGTTTTAGATGGACAAGGTTCTCATTGTCTAGTCGGCTATATATTGAATACATTGAATATAATTTCGAATAGACGGCGAAAAATCACATCATATTTTTTGTTGATTATCTATAGTTAATTTAATTTTAATTTTTTACTACGTACATCTTCAAGGCATACCAAAAGGTAGGACCCATTCCTGAAAGGAGATGTTCACATCCAACAATTCAAACATAGACAATAATACTCATTAGTCTTGTCTATGAATTCAAGCCTCATCCACTTTTGCGAATTAAACTTGCGGGTGTCCCTGTCTCTAAATATAAAATTGCATTTTTTCTTTTTTTTAAATAATGTTTATATTTCCATCGATAAACGAAAATAGAGCCTTCTAGACGATGACATGGTGGAGAAGAATACCGTGGATCTGATCAGTGGTATCCAGAGTGGCAAGGGCGCGATCTAATAAATCCATCACAATTGTGAAGTGCTTTGCCACGACCGCGGAATTGCCCAGACTTATTGATTTTGGAAGCTCCACGTGCCTCCATACGCTCTGTCCTTTCAGGAGAGGTTGATCCTTCGGAAGTTTGCGGGTTTTCAGTAATAATGTCACCCGTTTCGATGCACATACGATACAATACATGCAGATGATTATTTCCAACTCTCTTTTGTATTTGCACGTTACTGATACTTTGGACTTCACGGCTTCCAGATCTGCTGTACCAATTTACATTAGGGGACCCTTCAAAACACAAATTTTCCACAATTAAATTATATCGCACATGCAAGGACTGGCACTGTACGTTCGGACTCCATCCGGCAAGTCAATGTATCAGATTATAAGTTATTTGGTATTATAACATGTCAACTCAGACGCAACTCAACTCAAAATATACTTAGTTGAGTAATAAGTTAAGCATTTTATCGTCCACATTTTTCGTTTTTCTAGAATAAACAGTGATGAGAAAATTCAGTGGACAAATTGTTATATAATCGTTATTAGGAAGAAAATGGATTGTATTTGGTAGAGTTACAAGTAATGAGCGTTCTTTTCTTTATTAAAACTCCGTCTGCTCCTCATCAAATATAACCACAATTTAGTCAGTAATGTATTTCGCGCTATTGTTAATGATCTGCTACCACGGTTCGGCCAGTTTATCGATGCCCCTTTACTAGAAATTGGCTGGCCTAGATTGGAAGAAGTTGAGGTTACATTGTTGAAGGTTACGAATGATTGCAAATGAAGACGACAGGTTATAGAGAAGAAAATGAGCTTTTGAATGATATAGTATGTTGAAAATATTCAATACAGCAGTGCAAAGAGCGAAACACAGTAATACATCCTCTCAGTATAAACGTTGTTCCAGAACTAGATTACTTGGTGTAGGTTACAATGGGTTAAGAGGCGTCTTTACGCTGCCCAAGTATCCGCCACATAAAAATGGCAATAGGGTGCAATATAGGTGCAACCCTAGGGACATCGCACCACGAGGTACCTGAAACTACAAACTCTACGCTACAACAGCACAACACTACGCTATATTTTCAATATAGTACACATAGGAGTGTCGACAATAAAACGCTCACTAATTATTACTTACCCAATAATTATGAATTAATATTTTTACTCTCAATCACTGCTCTTATTGATATTTATCGTATATTCCTATTTATAAGACATATTGTTTTGATTCCGAAAACCTAAACACACTAATACTATATTCTGACCCTCAACAAAAAAATTGTAATATTACATAAAACTGTAATTGAGACATCTAATTATGTTTTGTTCCTTAAATTCGACCGAGTGGGGATGGTTATATTTAAATAATGAAAAAAGTTCTCTTCATTAGAGATTTTATATAAATCTGAGTTCTTTTGACAATATAATATACGCTTGTGTTGTTTAGGACAAACACCGTAATGATTTTAATTATTTTTGGGTATCACGAAAGCGTGTTAACTTGCGCACAATGGAAAGGGGTCCGCATTTATCGCTTGTAAAGTTGCCAACACTTCCGCACATACATTTTCTAATTAAGTTCAAAGTAATTAAATCCTGGTTTTTACAGAGATGAAAATTCGACGAGTTGTATTGCATTATACTCTTAATGCGCGGTTTCAGAAATGATGAAAAGTTACTTCCAGGAATATGTACGCCGGTGTTGCCTGGAGTTACAGAAAATTATATCGTACACATCAAAGAAAATAGCATCATGCTTACAATTAGAAGGAAGTTTTATTACTAAGAAACATTATAATTATACTTGTCCTATTAAATGCAGTTGGTAGTCTAAATTGAAGCTATATTTTAAATGATATAATTTATACATCATAATATAGATATAGAATATAAATAATACAGATAATTGTCTTAAGAAAACACATTATTTGGCTTCATACAAAACCCATTTTTTCCTTAGCAAAGAAACGGAAATGCATAAAGGGAAAATACAGAGAACGTATTTGCAACTTTTAATTTCGCTCTTAATCCATTTTTTTTTTCATTTGCTTGTCCGCAATTCATTAAAACTTTAGGCTGCTCATAAAGCACACGCAAGTCGTTAATAAATTCCCTTATTATTCCCCCGACTTTCGCAGTGGTTCAATTTCATGACAACCATTAACCTAAATCCGCACAACTGATGAAATTACGATTTATGAAAAACAGTGCAATTGATAGCGTCTCGGTAAATGCGTGTGCTTCTTACCGCTTCAATGAACACGTCATCGATACCGACGAGCCTTTCAACAGAGCACTCGACTAGCGCAAATGCGTTTAGAGCAAATTTCATGTCTATTCCTTCCTGCAGCGTGACGAATTTGACATCCCTCTTATTGCAACGTCGTTCCGTGTCCGTTGCTGGAAAATTGAGAAAAATACTAGAATAAACGTCTATTCTAACTTAAGCATAATTGCCTGCCAACAGAAGTAATTGTTGAAGTTACAACTTACCAACCAAAATAATTGGTAAATGTGGATTAATTTTACGTACTTCCACACACCATTTGGAGATCATCCTCTGAAATGTGCGCCTGTTTGCTATAGAATAGCAAAGCAATACCACGTCGGCCTAAAATAGAGTAGTTGGTAACGCGATTATACTAACAACCCGTTGCCATTTGCCATTTGCACAAATATGTATCGCAAAGTCGAGCGAATGAAACGGCGAGACATGTGAATGAAAACGTCCATAAAGACACGGTTTCGATTTATATTTATGATTATTCCAATTGCCAGCACAAAATATTGGGTTGAGTTATAAGTACATCTATATTTTTGTTCCTCTGCAATAAATGTGTCTACATTTGTTAACATTCGTAATCTTAAATAATGGGAAGGAACTCCAAAATTGGCTCCTCAACTTCTTTGAATTTAGGCGCACCGATTTCCGACAAAGGGGCATCGACACACTGGTCGAACGGTGGCAGAAGATCATTAGCAATAGCAGAGAATACATAATTGATTAAATTGTTGTTATATTTTCTCCGGCACAGTCGACTTTTTAATAAAGAAAAAACGCTCATTACTAATGACGAAAATGTGAACAATAATATGACAAATCGACAAATGTGGACAACAAAACGCTCACTACTTTTTACTCAGCCGAATATTTTGTGAAACTATACGAATCATACTTTGTTTGAATTGGTTTATTAGAGAGTTTTTCTAATTCGCATACAAAACATGTCAATTAAGCTTGCAATTAGAATACAGTCGGTTGTGACTACAAATTTTTAGTCCACTAATCTCTGTGTGGGCGATTGGTAGGATTTCGACCGCTATCAGCATGGCAGTCAGTACTGATCCTTTTATTCTCACAGGGCTAGCCAATGATTTTTAAAAATTTCGTATAGTCCCTACGCAATGCGCTTTAAGCTGGATATGCTCGTAAGCTAGAAATTCTAATCTGGGCATTACCGTTTCATATTCTGAATAACGCCGGATGGAATAGTCATCATCGTACTCACAATCAATGAATGTAACTTCGAAAGGAACGTAATCAACAATTATATCCCTGACATTAGTTTCAAACCTAAAAATTGAAATTTTAACACATGTATATACTATAATATGCATTAGAGTATTTACAGTACCTCCCAGGAAATTTGTATTTGTAAAATTC
Organism: Ecitodaemon sp. MM-2014; assembly: GCA_030557295.1. NCBI lineage: Eukaryota > Metazoa > Arthropoda > Insecta > Coleoptera > Staphylinidae > Ecitodaemon > Ecitodaemon sp. MM-2014. The sequence continues at coordinate 21,363 of JARRAA010029962.1, forward strand.
CTTATTAACAGTGTATTTGGTTAGTAATTCCATTTTATTACTGTCGGAATCCCCAACTGCAATAATTGTGAGTTCATATCCTTGGTAAAAATTTGAACACATTTTAGAGCGCGTTATTGCTAAACTATTAATGTATGCACTTGAAGGTTACTAGTTTTGAACTGACTGACTTTGACTGAATGAAATGACAAAACCAAGACTTCTTATCGTGTATTATCGTATATTTCATACCTTAGTATCATAGCTACACCCAAAACACACCTTCGACTGAATGAGCAATATTTAACATAGTTATCTATAGTAATAATGACTTTTTTTGCTGGCAATGTGTCAGTTTTTATGTTATATATTAATTGCATAATAAATTAATAGGATTTCAGCCCCAAAAACTTCTCCAAGTCAACGAACTTCCTGCTATTAGTTTTCTTTCTGTCTCGGTAAAAACCTATATTTTTTTGGTCCACTAGAAGTTACATCTCGGTCGCGTAGAAAAAGCTCGGTGCTTGTGAAACCAATCAATCTTCTACTACATTGAGTTTCCTAGCGTTTAATATTACACATCCGATACACAAACATTATTTGAAATCCTATAAATCGGATTTCCCATAAAAGATTTTTGTGAAATTACTGCACAAAATGTTTTTTTTTTTCTTTTCGAATGGTAAAACAATTCTTCAATTCGGTTCGAAGAATTTCTGCAAATATTTAATTAGCAATCAATAATTTGTGGACTGTTCATCTGCTTTGTTGAATTACACGCGGTTTGTGTGGCGGAGTGTTATGATTTTTCGTACTTTAGCTTTTTCTCGGGCGATTAAAGATAGCTGTTGATATATTTACCTTAGAAAGTGCGTTCGTAAATATTATCACAACCTAACGCGTCTAGACGAAATTCAATAGCTGTCTCCATAAAACGAAGTTATAATCAAAATAATTTGATCTAGTCCAGAAATTAATTAAAGGATAAGTCACTTTGAATGACTTGACTGGAACTAATTAAATAAAAATAACTTTGTATTTCAGTAAACTCTCTTTTAAATGGTGCTTTCAGACATAGAGTATTTGCCTCTGCTGTTCTAATTTCAAGTGTATTTTTTATTGTACTCCTACATTCTTATAATTTTCAGCTGAGGGCATGGCTCTAATAGGTTTAGCGCCCACTAGCCCGGTACTCATGGGTGTAAATTGATAAGATGCATCGATTTATCGTGTTGATGTATGTATTTTGTGGTGATAGACAATAGTTTTCATTTTTATTTCATTTTTTCATGGATTGAAGTAACACTAAATTGTGTTCAATATCCGCAACATTATGATATTATGGTTTTTATCTCCTAGAGCTACAATTGACCACCGTGCTCCTCATGGTATTCGAAAACATTGAACAACATTAAAATGTTGATAAATGCGAATTTTCTCGCAACTTTTGTTTGTTTAATAAAATAGTGAAAATACTATTCTTTTCAATTCTTGGGACATGGAATTTCAATTATAATTTTATAATCATTTTTTGTGTTTGATTCCTAGCATACTTCATGATAGTATTATAAAGGCAATTGGGCAACATTTTTAGGTTATATAATTTTGAATAACTTTGAATAAGATGTGATGTTCTGTGCAAGAGGAAATTTTGTTGGTAAATTAATAGATAGTTATTCATGTGTTTGACGAATTTGTCGTTACCTGCTTAATCTCATATGTAATCATTCTGATCGGCTGAATTTCTTTGTCTATTGTGTTGAGTAATAATGGGCGTTTTATCGTTATTCTATAATAAATAGACATGAGAAAACCAACCGTAGTAAATATTGTATTATCGTCTACATTTTCATAATTTTGAATAGAGATAGGAAAATTCAGGAAGAAACGGATAGGGTAGAGTGATAAGGAATGAGTTTTTTTTTCTCCATTAAAAATTCGACTGCTCTTCATCAAATATAACAACAATTTCATCAATTATGTATTCTCCGCTATTGCTAACGATCTCTGCTACTGTTCGATCAGTTCGTCTATGCCCGTTCCATAGAAATTAGCTGACCTAGATTCAAAGTTGAGGAGCTAATTTTGAGATCCTACTCATTTTGGAAGGTTTCGAATGTTAACAAATGAAGAATGGTTCGTACACTTGTTATAATTTTATGCAAATCGTATCTAGACAGGGGATTAGTTAAAACGATCATTACTTATTACTCAATCCAAATCACTAGATGCCGGTGATAAAAATATATGATAAATTGTAATATCGCATTCGCTCTGTCCCACAAGATTTGTGCCATATAACCGGAGGTTCCTTATAACCACTGAACCTTATAAGCGGCATCCACTGTATGACGACTATGGATCCTGTATTTTCCATGCACTTATTCGCATTCATATTATTAAAATGTTGGAGGTTTTAATAAAACTAATTCTAGTTGAAAATTGGTTAACCACTGTAATGTCTAGTTACAATTGGTGAACAATTCATGTTTGGCTTACAATTAGAATTAGTTAACATTTGCTTTAGGAGTAATGTATGGTGCAACGACGCTGCTGATGTGGTTCTGGGAATGCATTCGTCATATTACTGGTTTATTTTTAACATGCGTAGATAAATATTAAGCTCATACGAACAATGTACAAAGATTATGTTCTTATTGCCAAGATATAATGCGTATAAAGTATACTTACCGAATCTGCGATACAAAGTCCGTGGAGAAGGCATTATCCTCATTTAAACTGTAAATTTTGCAGATTATCACAAAAATAAGAAATATTTCATAAGTTTGATTTCAGTACTATTTATTCACATTTATCTGTGTTTGTCTGCGATAATACATCAAGTCTCGTTCTTTTACATTCAGTTATTGGACCATTAATATTATTATCATCATTATTGTTAATTAATGCATAATCATTTTGTATAATATAAACAAATTAACAGCCATATTATATTTAGTAACCACTCATACATGTATATTAATTTCGTACACATTCTATTATTTTCCCAATAGCTATCGGACAAATATGAATCAAAACGAAGCAGGAAAAATAATTCATTTGGGGGCTCATTGAATTTCCGTGCTTCGTTTCTTCTTTATAATTTTCGCGTCTATAATATGTTATCTCTCTCTATATATATACGTATATTCTTAAATTAATTACAATACACTCATCTAAACAAAAAAATAAAATCACAAACATGTACAATCGATAACAACAGGCATTTGTAAATGAATAAGTATTTTATATATACAAATATTATACGTCACAGATATTCTAACTGTGAAGAAATGTACTAACAAAGATAGCGCATCATTGACTCTTAATTGTAAGCGCTAATAGTGAGTTACATGTTATAAAGTTCTATCGTATTTATACATTTATATTTTTGTCTATGAAAAATATTCCCTTCTTTAGAATAATATGACATAATTCAATATTATCAACTAATATATTCGTAGTATTTAAATTTATAATATTTTTAAATTCATCATTACGTTATCAGTTACGTTAACAAATATATAGTGTATAATTCTGTATAAGACTATATATGTTCAGTCCAACATTTCGTTCGTTATGACTCTCTGACTCCATAAATAACGTCACTAGACAAATCGGAAATGTTTGCATGCACACCTCCTTTGAATGACGTACAAAGCCGAAGGTAAAGATGATTCACTACGAACCCACTTGTGCAAAGCATCCGATGCATATTAATGAGTTTAATCCGACGCGCTCTAATTGTGAGTGTAGAAATAAATAACATATTTTTCACTGCAACTTTTTTAATTGGCATTTTAATTAATTTCTATAACGTGGTGTATCCGCTTTGCACGTTCATGTTACGCTCACGTGCGTACCCTCTTCAAATATAAATGTTCAAAGTTTCGTTATCAGCTGGCTGGCTGTCTTCCGGAAAGCATCATATTCTGAAACAAAAAGTAACTTTATTAAAAATGTTCTGTGCAGTTATGTTTTCTAGTAGACTCTTTTATATCCTAGTTGAAAACGCAAATTTAAAAATTCCAGTTGAAATAATTTTCAACGCCAATTGCCAATTGCCAAGTCGAAAAATTGTTTGGCTGCTTCTGATGAATCATTCTTTATTGGGGGCTATAGTGGTTTGGGAATTTGTACGTATATATTTTCCCAGCCAACGAGAAAGTTTCTAGAGCAAAGGATAAGGTGAGAAACATAAAACAAAAATACCTTCTACTGAAACACATGTTAAGTGAATCTAACAGGAATTGCTTCCCATAAGGATAACATTTATATACCGCAGAAAGTCAGAATGTTCTTCTTACAGCTTGAATTATATCTGCATGTTGTTGTTTTTATAAAAATACTGAGTTAGGTTAACAAAAATACAATACGTAAAAAGTTACAATATAAAATACCCTCGTCAAAGTGTCGGAAACTGTTACACGTGATTGTTAAATCAATTTCTACACAAAACGCCGAAAATATTCCAACTGAACATTTCTAAGGGCAACACACTTGTTTGACTTATAATACAAAACGCCCGAAGGATGTTAGAGCAACACTCGACCCCAAAACTATGAACACAAAGCACCGGTGGCATAATTATTGCAATTACGCGGTTGCACTATTAAGTCAAAGTGATTTCTCCGGTACACCAAGACCGTTTGTACAGGTTCCCACCAACGCGCAATAAGTTTCATAGCTAACCTTTAAACCTACCCAGTGCAAATTACAAAGCAAATATTTTAATCGAAATATATTCTAATAGCCACTCTATTCTCAATAATTAAACGTGACCTAACTTTCAATTTGCGAGGTGAGGAACCTACAAGCATTTGCACATTACCCTGTATTGTATCTTAGGTGTGGCCTTTATTGGTTTGTGTCAAATATTAACCCAAGCTTAATAGATTATCTCAGAGGTCAATTGATAAGGACCGAACCCGTTGCTGGTGTTTTACATGCCTAGCCAAGGCGTCATTAATGCTGGCACGTGTCTAATCACCTATAGCTTTGTATACATGTATTAATCGTTAGACTGGAGATATAATACTTCAGAAAATGTTGATCTTTAGGGTCTAGCGATGAACTCAGGCTCATTTTGAGCCAGGCTTTTTGCGAGCGCGCGCGGTGGAGACTGCAAATTGCCCCCTGCAAGATGGCCCTATTTGAAAAATCGACACCGCCATCGAATAGTTAGATAAATTCTAAGGACTTTGGTGAAAAAATTCAATTCGATTGCGTAGAAAAAAACGCTAGAAAGTCGGGTTCAAAATGAACCTGAGTTCATCTCTAGACCCTTATATGAATGATTGTAAACTGAACAACACTGCATGAATCGTTGCGAAATTGTGAGATTATATTTAGTGGATGTGCGAATGTGCAAGATATTGTATTCGGAAAGAGCGGTGTGGTGTTGTTTACCATCTTCAATACGCAAAATACATCTAACCAGTACCAGGTTCGTGTATTGAACCGACAGACTTCAGCACTGGGACTTCATCCGACTTCAAATTGGGAAACTTTCAATTGAGTAATAAATGATGAGCGTTTTATCATCCACATTTTTCGTTATTAAATAAATAGTGATGACAAAATCCATTGCAGCAAATTGTTGTATTAGCGTCCACATTTTTCGTCATTCTAAATAGATATGTGAAAATTCTGGAAGAAAATGGATTGTATTGAATTAAGTAATAAGTAGTGAGCATTTCATCATTCACACTTTTCGTTATTCTTCAATAAATAGATATGATAAAATCCAGTGGAACAAATTATTGTGTTATCGTCCACATTCTTTGTTATTCTAAATAGACCTGAGAAAATTCAGAAAGAAAGTGGATTGCATTCAGTTGAGTAATAAGTAAGTTCTTTATTCAAAATTCAATTGTTTCTCATCTAATATAACAACAATTTAATCAATTATGTACTTTCCACTATTGCTAATGATCTCCTGCTACCGGTCGACCAGTTTATCGATGCCCCTTTACCAATGGGTTTGCCTTTGCCAATTGAGGAACCAATTTTAGAGGTCTTCCTCATTGTTCAAGGTTATGAATATTCACAAATGAAGACAACGACGATGTAAGGAGAAAATGCGCTTTCAGAAGGCATAGTACATTTGTTTAAATTTTGTGCGAATCGTGATGAGACGGGTGTTTAAAGGCTCATTACAAATTACTCAACGCAATATTTTTTCCTTCCTA
>JARRAA010030024.1:0-24065 GCA_030557295.1 Ecitodaemon sp. MM-2014
CGCCCCGCGCCGCCCGCCCGCCTCGCCGCCGCCCCGGCGTGTAAATCTGGCGAGTCGCGGCGACGCGAGAGCGCTTTAACCGCTAAGCACACATCACGGACACGAGTCGCGTTGCTTTTTTCGCTCCCGCCCGCGCCGGCGAGCGGGTTTTTATTGCGCCGCGGCGTCATAACGCGGCGGGGAAAAGTTCGGCGGCGGTCGTTAAGTTTCCGAGCGTTTTGTTTTGCTTCCGCCGTTCCGGCATCGGAATGCCGATTGGTAATTGCGCATTGCGTTTATTAATTTTCGGCGCGCACCGAGGCGGATGCATTTCGAAGGGTGTGGAATGTAGATGTCGCTGGGGGCTAATGAAAGTGAATAAACGTTATTTCCGTGAATAGTTTTTTTTTAAATTGTTTTCTGCTTCCGAGAAATTTTATGCAGCTAAACTAAACATTTTCGTTTCTACGTTGAAAATCAGTACAACCGGCTGTTTTTTCTAGGTTAGGTTAGGTTAGTTTTGGTTATGTTAGGTTATATTACGTTAGGTTTGGTTATGTTTTGTTAGGTTAAGGTAGTTTTGGTTAGGTTGGGTTGGGTTAGGTTAGGTTAGGCTAGGTTAGGCTAGGTTAGGCTAGGTTAGGTTAGGTTAGGTTAGGTTAGGTTAGGTTAGATTAGGTTAGGTTAGGTTGGGTTAGGTTAGGTTAGGTTAGGTTAGTTTTGGTTAGGTTTGGTGAGGTTTGCTTAGATTAGGTTAGGTTAGGTTAGGTTAGTTTTGGTTATGCTTGGTTAGGTTAGGTTAGGTTTTTATTGTTTTCTTTTCCGAGAAATATTATATAGCTAAATTTTCGTTTCTACTTAAAAAGGATCGGTACAACCGGCAGTTTTGTTCTAGGTTAGGAACTAAATTTTAGGTTATTCTTACTAGTTTTAAGTTTGCGTTTAATTAGTATTAAATATTTAAGGGGCAAATGTGGTGAAAAACGAGCAGTTACCTTGAAAAATAGTTAAATATTGAAGAATTTTTGTGATTTTGGATGGTAAAATGTGGAATTCAGGTGAAGTAAGGTTACAATTTAGAAAATAGGTTATGCAACCTAATGTTCGCTACACAATTATTTCCGATTCTGATCTAGAAACCAACCTAACTGTTAAAAGTTGTTAAAAATACAACAAATATTATGTCATTGAGCTTCTCCCGTGTTTTTTCTTCTCAAGTATCTAAAAAGTGGTGCATTTTAGCTTAGGAACAAAATTTTAGGATATTCCTACTAATTTTAGGTTAGGATTACGTTAGTCTTGAATATTTTAGGTGGTTTAACCCATTATTTACCACTGTCCTCATTTGAGGACGGGAAAATCACAATTTCGTCAATTTTATCTTACTGTCTATAAAGTATATATTAATTAATCTACAAACAGAACAATTATTAGGAACCTAACCTAGAAATCACTAGAAACAATGAAAATGTCAACAAAACAACAGATGCATATATATATATATATAGAAAAAAGCGCAATTTTGCTTGAAAAAAAAAAAAATAAAAACCACAAAATAAACTTATGTTACACCCTATATATACTAATAAATAAATGCTTATTAGTTTAACGATCTTAATGTAAGTAGAAATGACCGAAAATGAAATTTTATGCGGCAACTCGCGTTAGAACTTTTACCCCGCAATTAGGAATATTAGCCAATAGGGGGCGGCCATTGTTATAACGTGTACTGCGGCTAGATGGCGTGGCTCGACGAGGGAGGAGATAAAAATGCAGAGCGCCGTTTTAAAATGCTTATCGTTACCGCTCGCCGCGGGGCGGCAATTTCAGATAGCGCCGGGCGATGCGCGCCGCCAGGCTCGCCGCGGGGGCGGCCGTTAAAGTTAATTTTCTACTTTTCGAAATTCAGCGCCCCCGCATTCGAATTTTACGGTTATTTTACGGCGTTTTAACTGCGCCGACAACATTGAACATTGAAAACACGCGAATTATCATAAACCCTTCACAATTCGGCTTCTAAGTGTTCATCGGTTCATCGGTTCATCATTTACCACGAAATTTCGTCGATCTCTCAACCTAACCTAACATAACCTAACATAACCTCGAGACCGTGAGCAACGTTGAGTTTCCTCGGCGAGAAAAGTCGCAATCACGTGAGTTATTCCGAGTTTCAGCGGCGTCGGTACATTTAACGCATTAATCAAGCAATCCTCCCTCTCCGCGAGGGTGGCTCTCGGACATTAGAATAATAAATATTCCAAGGCCGCGCGAGTCGAGAGCAGCAATTTATGTCCCCGTTCTCGGCGCGCCCGGCGCGGGGGCGAGCGGTGGAGAGGCGAAGGGGGCGAGAGAGCGCGTAGGTGCGGGCGGCGAGGAGCGCGTGGTAGGAGCGCGATCGGCCGACGCGCAGCCACCCCTCCGCGCGCCGTTTCGTTTGTGCATTCGCGCGGGGGCGCTCGGGCTGGTATGCGAAATGCAGTCGAAATAGTAAACAGAAATACGAGACATTTCCATTATGCTTATTGCGCGGCCGGCGTCGGGACATGCGCGCGCATAAAAGGGACGCCGATGCGAGCGCTTCGCTCCGGGTGTCGTCTTCGTGTTGCCAGCCGGGGGAGGAGGGAAGGAAATCAATGGAATCAATTAAATCGCGCGGGGAGACGTCTGGAAATTGCGTTGTCGATGCTTCAAGGGTTGAAACTTTGAATGTAGGTTGTGTCACATGTTTGAGGTTATGCAGAAGCCGAGGAGTTGTTGGTAGTGAGTTCTATAAGTTTGGAATATTGGAATATTGATGTTCTTCGCCTTTTTTGGTGTTCAGATCGACAAATTTCATAAAAATTTGGTTATACTGGGTGTAATAGGTTAGGTTAAGTGTAAAATAGAAAGAAGACAAGATAAAACCATGGATACAAGATAGAAAATAACAAAAAACATTGAATTATGTCGAATTTTATTAGAATAAGCAAATAAACTTCATTAATTGATTTTGGACGTTATTTTGTGATTTTTAGGGTTTTTAGGGTTGGAATTATGAAATTAGGTTATATTAGATATTTCAGGTTATGACTATTAGGAGTGGTTGTTGTTTTTAGTCGTAGAATGGTCAAGACAGTAAGAAATTGAAGTGCAAGTCAAAAAATTGAAATTCTTCGGTGCTTCTCGTCCTTGAAAACCTCAGCTAAGGTTATGTTGATTAAAATAGGTTAGGCGCAGTATGAATTCCAAAGAAAGTAAGATATAGTCTTAGAAATATTATAGAAAATGTACCAAAACATTGAAAGGAGGAAATCTACTTAATATTAATTTCTCTACGTTTTTTAAGGTTTTTGAAAGTTTTTAAGAGCTGGAGTTATGAATTAGGTTATCATAGATATTTGAGGTTAAGACTAACATGAGTGGTCATTGTTTTTACTTATTTAACGGATCAAAACAGTAAGAAATTGACGTGCAAGTCAAGAAATTGAAATTGTTCGGTGTCTCTCTCCTTAAAAACGCGAAATTCACACAAGTAAGGTTATGTTCATCAAAATAGGTTAGGCGCAGTATGAATTCCAAAGAAAGTAAGATGTAGTGTTAGACAAACTGTAGAAAATGTGTCAAAAGATTGAATCACTCGTAGTTGTCTTCATTAAAAGAGGAAATCTACTTAATATTAATTTCTGTACGCTTTCTAAGATCGTTGAAAGTTTTTAAGGGCTGGAATTATGAAATTAGATTATCATAGATGTTTAAGGTTATGATTAACATGAGTGGTTGTTGTTTATACCTGTAGAATGGTAAAAACAGTAAGAAATTGAAGTGCAAATCAAGAAATTGAAATTGTTCAGTGTTTCTCTCCTTGGAAACGGCAAATTTACTACAAGTAAGGTTATGTTGATGAAAATAGGTTAGGCACAGCATGAGTTCCTAAGAATGTAAGATATAGTATTAGAAAAATGTGGTAAGACACTGAATTACTCCTAGTTGTCTTCGTAAAAACAGGAATCTACTTAATTTTCACTTATCTACGTTTTCTAAGGATTTTGAAAGCATTTAACGGCTGGAATGATGAAATTAAGTAATCCTAGTTATTTAAGGTTATACCTAACATGGGTAGTCATTGTTTATACCTACATTACGATCAAAATATTAAGAACTTTAAGTGCAAGTTAAGAAATTGAAATTGTTCGTTGTTTCTCACCTTCGAAAACGTCAAATTAACCACAAATAAAGTTATGTTGATCAAACTAGGTTATGCGCAGTATGAATTCCCAAGGATGTGAGAAACGGCCTTCGAAATATTATCGAAAATAAGTCAAAACAATGAATCACTCAAACAACAGGAAGTAGACTTAATAAGACTTAAGGGTTGGAATTGTGAATTTAGGATACATTAACTGTCTCAGGTTATGACTAATATAAGTATGTGATGATTCTGTTGGTAAACAGCTTAAAAACATATCAAGTAATTGACTTTTTCTCCATGTTAATAAAAAGAATACAAAACCCACCAAATATCTTAGGTTTTCGTCAATTTTTAAGGTTAAGACATAACAGTTCCACCAAAAATAATGTTAGGACTTGGAAAACAGGTTATGTTCGATCTTTACTCACTTTCGTCCTCCGATACTTACTCTAATCCAGTTTAAAGCATAAAACAGTTCACATGATCGTTTCCCCGATGCGCTTGTTTATTTTCTCGGCGCGCGCGCGTCCTCCAGTCCACCCCAAATGTCAGCGCGGCGGCACCTAACCGAATTTGTAAATTCCCCCCGTCGGCGCGCTCCCTCCCGCGGCGGTTTCGGTGCGGCGCAGCGACGCAATCGCGCAACATTAAAAATCATAGCGCCCCGCCACGGTTTATGCTACATTACCCCCGTTGATGGTCGCGCGCCGCTCCAGGGGCATAAATCTTAAAAATATCATTTGTTTCCCGCCCCGCGGGGCGCCGCAGCCCGCGCCGGAAGCGCGCGCGAGAAGGACGAGAAGCTAAAAAGTTAGGTTAGGCTAACGAGTCGCAACTCGAAGTGAGGTTACGCGCACGCATACGCGAATCGCGGCGCCATTTCCCCGGAATAATTCCCGAGCAACATCTCATCTCGCCGAGGGGGTGCGAGGGGGCGCGTAAGTGGCGCGCCGGAGCAAACGCCGACGCCGGCGCGGCGCAAATCCCAAGGCGTTCGAGGATTAATAATGAAAATTTCATCATTTAGATGTTCTCCTCGAGCGCGCGAGCGTTGCGTAAAGCTGTTGTTTCCAACCCGCCCGCTCCCCGCGCTCCCTTCTCCCGCGCCGCCGCCGCCCCCCGCCTCGCGCGCGCTCCAGACGTTAGTTATTTTCGCATCTGGCCGGCACCCTTTTTCGCTGCACTCCGCGGCGCGTCTCCTGCAGCGGCGAAAACGAAGAAATGGAAATGGAGGCGAAAATGGCCGCGCCGGGGGCGTGCGCGCGCGCGCGCGCGAGGGGCGGCGAAACGCAATTAGAAAAATGTAATAATTGCTGGAAGCTGTGCAGAAGTTGGCCGGCTCCATAATTGATCGCCTTATTAAAGATGAGTTAGCTCTTCCTTTGTCTCGACGGCGGCGCGCGTCGCCATGGCAACGATCGCCGCGCTCGCTTATTGCAACAACTCATATCCTAATTGGGTTACCTACGTACATCTGCGTCGCCGGGCATTAGCTTCTGGCCGGGGCCGGGAAATTGCGCCCCCGGCCGCGATGCATTCGCGAAACTAAAAATAACTCGCGAAACGCGATTACGCCGAGCGACGTCGGGAACACATTTTGGGTTAGGTTACTTCGGGCAAGTACGTTTAATGGCTTTGAGGTTGAAATGTTAAAAGTTGCTTTGGTGTTTGATGGTTTTCAAGAGTTTTAAGGCTTAAGGTTAAACCATTTCCTTGGTTTCTGATGCTTTTTGGGGGGGTTTTCGGCATTGTTAGGTTGTTCTAGGTTATGTTGTTTTTATAAATACGTCCCAACGTCAAGGAACATATTTTAGGTCAGGTTAGTAAAATTACACTTTTATAGTTTCACACAAGTTATTTCACAAGTTACACTATTTAAGCAATTATTGCTTTGATCTTGATGCTTTTTAAGGGTTTTGGAGCTTCTTGTGGTATTTGACGTTGCTCTAGTTTATGTTTTATAAGTTATGTGGTTGTTATAAACAAGTTTGACCCATGGTAACATATTTTTGGTTAGATTACTCGCTGAAAAGGACGATTAACAGTTTTAAGGTTAAAAGTTAAAAGTTAAAAAGTTTTTTTTGTTTTTGATGGTTTGTGGAACTTTGGACCTTATTATGGTGTTTTAGGTTATTCTGGGTTATGTTTTTAGGTTATATTGTTTTTGTAAAGACGTTCCAAAGGCAAGGATCACATTTTAGGTTAGGTTACTTCTGGCAAATTACACCAAATGGTTTTAAAGTTAACAATTTATAAGTTAAACTATTTAAACAAATATTGTGTTAGTTTTGATGCTTTTTAAGGGTTTCGGAGGTGGTTACGGTATTTGACGTTGTTCTAGGTTATGTTTTATAGGTTATATTGTTGTTATAAACAAGTTGTACCCATGGGAACATATTTTTGGTTAGATTACTCACTGAAAAGGATGATTAATAGTTTTAGGGTTAATATTTTATACCTTAAACTATTTAAACAAAAGTTTCTTTGGTTTTTGCTGGTTTTTGGGACTTTGAACCTTGTTAAGGTGTTTTAGGTTATACTAGGTTATACTTTTAGGTTAAATTGTTCTTGTAAAGACATTCCAAAGTCAATGAACATATTTTAGGTTAGGTTACTTCTGGCAAATTACACTTAATAGTTTTAAGGTCAATCTTTTAGCGATCAAACTGTTTAAATAAATGTTATTCAGGTTTTTGATGATTTTTAAGGGCTAGGAGTTTACTACGGTGTTTGAGGTTGCTATAGGTTATGTTATTAAGGTTATGTTGTTGCTATAAACACGTTTTGACGTTGGCGCACAGGTTTTAAGTGAATCAGATCTCGTTTTGCAAATTACTTCAAAGTTTCTCTACTTTCTAGATGGTTTTAAGTGTCTCTGGTGGTTTGTAACATTTTAAAGTGATTTGTGATATTGCAGGTTATAATTTAGGTTATGATGCAATATATATTAAATTGGAAAACATCAGTCGGACATAATTCTAGACATTTTATTCAAATTATTTGAGATTTTGCAAGTAATCCAAAAGTTCGTTTACTTTTTGTTGCTTTTTTTGTCGTTTGTAAGTCTTTTGAAGCAGTTTAAAGCATTTTGACATATTGGTGGTTATATCCTTCAAAGTTCCTAACCACACTTCACGTTTTACTACGCAAGCTTAAATATCAACGACAAGAATCAATGTTTCGAGCATTTCCTTGCGTCATTCTATCAAATTCCGCGTCCTCTCATTCCCCGACGAATTTCTCATTAACAACTCCTTGATTAACAAATAACGCCCTTTGTTGGCCGATCGTTACCGCGCGAGATCGTTGCCGTTTTCGGTTGGAAACATCGTTTCCTCATTATTTCGTGCCTTTTGATTTATACGCGAGTTTTATGTGTTATTGAACATGGAAGTAATTAAATATTTGCGCCCCGGCGTGCGCGAGACACGTACGCGGCGGCGGCGGCGGCGCGCGCGGAGCGAGGGGGCGGCGGCGACGTCGTCTGCGGAGGGTAGTTTCCCTAATGAACGGAACGCACCGCGTCTTTCGCCTTTTCCTTTTCCTCGCCCGAAAGCAAGCGCGGTCCACCGAATGTTGCGCGCACGATTCGCACACGGTTTCGGCGCAATCCCGTCGGCCGGGGGCGGCTTTCGCGCGGCTACGGTGGATGCACGTCGAGGGGCGCCGGGAGGGGCGAAACAAAGACCAAATTTGGCTAATATGCGAATGCCAGGGTTTTATTTCGTACAGCAACACGCCCTTCGCTCACGTCCGCTTAAATTCGCCGGCGAGCGAGGGCAATTTTGGATTTTTAAGTTTGGTTAACTAATTGAGGTTAGGCCTCATTCTAGGTTATACAGTAAGTTTTTAAAGTGTCAAACGTAGTAGTAAATGAGAGTAATTTATGATTTTAACTTAAGATCGACTTTACGGTCTTTGATTCTAACCTAAAATCGTGTTTCTAAAGCTCGAAACAAGATTTTCAGTGGAATTTTAAGTTAGGTTAAGAAGTTGAGGTTATGGCTTGTTCTAAGTGATGTAGCAACTTTTGCAAATGCTAAAAGTGAAGGTAAATGAGGGTAATTAATGATTTTAAGTTTGTATCATGTTTAGAGTCTTTGATTCCGACCGAAAATCGTGTTTCTAAAGATTTTCGGTGAATTTTTAAATTTTTTAAGGTTAGGAAATTGAGGTTATATCTCAATCTAGGTTATCTAGTAACCTTTTAATTTGTCAAAAATTGTGATAAATTAGCGTAATTGATGATTTTAGGGTAAAATTGACTTTCAAGGCTTTGATTCTAACCTAAAATCGTGTTCCTATAGCTTAAAACAAGATTTTCAGTGGATTTTTATGTAATTGAGGTTAGGTCTCATTCTAGGTTATGCAGTAAGTTTTTAAAGTGTCAAACGTAGTAGTAAGTGAGCGTAATTTATGACTTTAACTTAAAATCGACTTTAAACTGTATGTTTCCAATCCAAAATCACATTCCTTAAGCTTTAGAGAAGATTTCCAGTGGAATTTTGCGTTTGGTTAACTAGTTGAGGTTATGTCAGTTCAATGCAATCCGGCAACAATGGGAAGTGCCAAAAGTGTGTGTTGGATAGGTCCTAAGTACAAAACGATGTATGAAAGGATAAACACAATTCCGAGGGCACGTCGCGCGCCTCGAGACGCTTCCCGCCTCTCCGGTTCTTCGCCCGCCCCGTTCGCCGGTTGACGTCAGATATGATTAGCGACTAATTTTGTTTGCAGCCGGGCGCGTTCGCGCTGCATCCGTCCTACCCTTCCGCCGCGCCGCCCGCCCGCGCGCCGCCTCGCGCGCTCGTTTATTTCATTATGCCGCGCGTTATTATCGATTGACCGCCGCCGCCGTCGGGCCGAACATGGCGCGCGCTCTTTCGAACAATTAACCCTGCCAATGCGCGCGCGTAATGGGGATCATATTGGTCGGGATGAAATATTAGATGTATTAACGAAATATACTTTTGCGTCGGGGGCGGCGCAGGAGGCGGATGGAAGCAACGCTAACGTGCAAACTATTAGAAAGCTATAAAAATTAGCTTTGGTCCGGTGACATTTGCTTCGACGCCGCTCGCGTGCTCTCGCTCTCGCTCTCCTGCCCGTCGTCGGTTAAAGGGTACGAGACTGTATGCGAAGGGTGGACGGGGCGGCAAGGGTAGGAATGATGGAGGAAAGTTAAAAGACGTTAAGCGCTTTTTCGCGTCACATGCACGAGCGCGGGGGCGCGTGCGGGACGGCGTTTTTCGTTAATTTATTGGAGGGCAATTAGAAGTTGGCGGCGGGGGGCTGCTCTCGATAGATTTAGATATTAACCACTGCCGTTTTATAAGGATAATACATTGTTGCTTTCGAAATAAGTTCACTAATTTGGTTTTTGTCCATTTTTCATTTTTAATCATCGATAACTAATGATTGGAAACAGATATCGCGATGATTCTTTCAAATACAGAGTAAGGCCTTCCTAAAGAGTAAACTAAATCAAATTTGATAAAAATCGGTCGAATAGTTTGTTCGTTATTTACGAAAACGTGCGCATTGCAACTAGAATCTTTCATTTGCACAACTTTCATTTCTTTCAGAATCGATAACTCTTGATTGCATAATGATATCGCGATAATTTTTTCAATTATAGAGTAAGGCTTTCCTGTTGAGTAAAATAAAGTGAATTTTATAGAAATCGGACGAGGCGTATTTCTTTCATTTGCGAAAAACTAAGTTTACTAATTTGGTCGCACAGGGGTGCGAGCTTCATTTTCAATCATCGATAACTAATGATTGGAAACCGATATCGCAATGATTCTTTTAATTATAGAGTAAGGCTTTCCTACGGAGTAAATTAAATCAAATTTGATGAAAATCGGTCGAATAGTTTTTTCGTTATTTACGAAAACGTGCGCATTGCAACTAGAAACTTATTCGCACAGCTATCATTTCTTTAATAATCGATAACTCTTGATTGAATGACGATGTCGTTATAATTCTTTCATTTATAGCGTAAGACTTTCCTATTGAATAAAATAAAATAAATTTTATAAATATCGGTTTAGTAGTTTTTGTTTTATTTTGGAAAAAACCGTAACCTCGCTGCTCGAGACGCATTTACACAAAATGAACTTTTAAACAATCTATTACCCGCGATTTAATAAACATGTCATGATAATCCTATAACCACTTAATAATTCTTCCCTAAGATATAAATTAAAGCCAATTTGATCAAAATCGGTCCAGTACTTCTTGTATTATAGCTGAAAAACGAAAATATCAAAACTAGAAATCATCAAGAAACTCATTAATTTCTTTAGTCATCCATAACTCGTAATTGGATCCAAATATCTGTACAATTCAATCAATTATAGGAAAGGCTTTCCTAAGGAATAAAACGCGGCATATTTGGTTAAAATCGCTCGAGTACTTTTCGAATTATTCGCGTAATCATGAACCATGCGTAAAAGTAGAACAAAATATAAACTGTGCCTAAAACAAAGGAAGAAATCGACGATTATTATTAAAGTTCTAATTAAATGCCAATTTTAAATTTATGTTGGTGACCTCTGTCAAAGACAACAAGCGTTAGAACAATTTCAACATAGTTATTATAAATATTTAAATTCGCGAAATCGAAAGTGGGATTCACACGTTTACCTAATTTGAATGTCAAAAGAACGACGCGTGGCGGAAACGCGCGAACATCTGTCGTTTCGTCGCTCCGTCAAACATCATCTGGTGTGCCACGAGGTGCCCGAGGTACCCGAGGTGTTCTGTGCAAGGTGCGACTGCAAGTCGAAAGCGTGCCGAACGTAGAGGCATATTGATATGGTTACAATACCAACCCTTTTTTAACTCGCCCCATTGTCGCCACCCTTCTATACGCTGGTTTTTTAGGGTTGAAAAAAGGGTGAGCGAGGTGCCACGCGTCGAGCACACCCCACACATCTCAATACATTAAGAACATCACAGTTTACACCTCACCACTAGGAAGCACCAATTATTACCAAAATTAATCTACCATGTTCATCAGGACACCTGAAACGAAGCACCATTAACGAGTTTAATTAATACTTTACTAATTAAACCTATTTAACAGTGGGACTTACTGCACACAGAGTGTGCCTAAAGAGTGACTGAAGGGTTCCTCACCCCTTTTTTACACTTTAATCGCTCTCAGCACCCTAATTTCTGCATCACAATCGAAGTGCCCAACCAACATGAACGTTTTTTAAAGGGTTGGCACCCCTTCCTGCATCTATCCTTTATTCTAATGCCAGTGAGGCTAAAAAACATGCTGTGTGGATAAGAGACAACCTGAGCTCTGAGCTTTGCACACTCTACGGAGCAGACTCTCTGTGGCCATCGCTTGGGTCCCCACTACAGGCTCCATCGTATTGGCCTGGATGGCCTCACAGCGCAGGCAGTTTCCTTCGGGCTTTGCATGCAAGATATGCTCCTCCCTTCCCTCTGAAGGGTAAAAAACTCAAGGGATGCATTTGACTTGGGTGTGTGCACCCTTTCGACACAGCTTCTCGCTGGAAAGAGGGTTGAGAGAGTGATAGGGTTTTTTAAATTTGGATTCTGCCTGCCTGCCAGTTGCTCCTGGAGTGTCGAGGAGTAAAGAGTGAGCAAGTTTAAGTTGTGGAATTGTGATTTGTTGGATTATATCGATGGATTGTTGATGGTATGTACTTAGGAATTAAGTTTTTGGAGAAGTTTTCATGATTTGATGAGTTTTCAGTTGGTTTTAGAGAAGTTCTGTGAAAGAAGAGTATGAATAAGTGATTATTCAGAGCTTTTGATGGTTTTAGGTCAGTTTATATTAAGATTACTTAATAATTTATGAAAATTTTATATTTTTGTTCATGTAAATGTGTCTAGAATTTATTTTATTGGAGACTTGATGCATTTTCTGTTGATTTAAGAAGTTTCATTGGTTCTTGGCACAGAAAATTCCAATTTTCACAAAATGTTTTCAATATTTTGAGTTTTATTTGCAAGTTAAACAAGTTTTAAAGAAAATTTCATGGATTTGCTGGGTTTTTATAATAGAAATTGTAAATTTGGTAGTTTTCACACATTTTTATAGTTTCATATAGTCCGATATTACGTTTTTGAGTAATATTTCTTCAGTTTGAATGTTCTGGTCTTAGAATTCAAGTTCTTGGGGAGATTACATGAGTTTTTAGTGAATAACTGAAAGATTTTGTGTGGAAAGCACATATATTAAGAGTTTTTAGAAGTTTTTGAACGGATTTGAAAGGTTTACGTTAGCATCAATATGATTTTTGGAAGATTTGATAAATATTAAAGTGAAATTGATGGTTTTTAATTATTCTAAATGAGTTTTTGGAGTTTTGGAGACAGAATTTGCAAGTTTATCAAGGTGACAGATGGGTTTTTGCATCGTATTATCATCATTTTATGTAGGGGTGATGATATAAGTGGTTTAAACGCATTTTATAAGGGTTTTGCTTATTGTACGTTGATTTCTATATGGTAAATTAAATTTCTCCAAATTATTCAGCAATTCACTCAATTTTCTGGATAATTTTGGCAATTTCAATCAATTCTGTACGAAATGTGGCAATTTAAAACAAATTTCTGATTGCGATCAAAATGTTAATGTACTTTCACACATCTTAGAAAATAAGAGTAAATACTGTTGTGAATATATCGCAAAGTGTCCTAGACAGTTCTGAGCAATCCTGATAACTCAAAATGTTATAATAAATCTAAATATTTTAGTAATATCTGGGTTTCTTGAAAATTTTCTCTATAATTCACTGCAATCTACTAAATTCCCATGAAGTTTTTGATATTTCAAGGAATTTTCTTAAAAACATTGCAATTTTCCAACAAATTTAACGCATAGTTAACAAACAACTAATTTCTGTTCATTATCAAGGTTTCCGTACAATATTATGACTTGTTCATGACGAAATATTTGTAATCTTGTACAATTTTTCGTTGTATTTTCCTCTTTCTCTCCTGATTATGATGAAAATTTTAGTGTACTTTCACACATCTTAGAAAATAAGAGTAAATGCTGTTGTGAATATATCGCAAAGTGTCCGAGACAGTTCTGAGCAGTCCTCATAACTCAAAATGTTATAATAAGTCTGAATATTTTTGTAATTTGTGGGTTTCCCGAAAGTTTTCTCTATAATTCACCACAATCTACTAAATTCCCAAGATATTTTTGACAATTTCGAGGTATTTTCTTTAACGCATTGCAATTTTCCGACAAATTTAACGCATAGTTAGCAAACGATAAATTTCCGTTCATTATTAAAGTTTCCATACAATTTTATGACTTGTTCTTGACGAAACATTCGTTGTCTTGCACAATTTTCCCCTCCAAAAACACGTTTCCACGCCTGTCGTCAAATCCTTCTTCTTATAATAAGAGTAAGCCCATTGTGAATATGTCGCGGACAGTACTGGACAGTCTCGGATGGAGTCTCGGATAGTCCTAGGCATTCGCATTCAGCCCCATCTCCATCTCCAACGTGACGAGAGTGATTGAAGTGTGCCATGCGTATGTCGTCGCTCTCCTGCGCCGCGTCTCCAGTTCCTGCCGGCCCTCTTCCGTTCTCTATCTACCCTTCTAACTCATCTTTCTTTCGGCGCGATTTCACTGCGGACGCCGAAGTGTCCGAGTTTGTGTTCGCGTCCGCGTCTGTCTCTCGGCGCGGGTCCTGAATGGAATCCTATTTCAATTGAAGCGCCGCTTGTATAAGTTAGGGGCCGAATGCATAAAGAGACGCGGCGAAGGAGAAGAAAAACGACGCGCACACCCGCGAGGGTCGCTCGGAGTGCAAGGTACACAAATTCGGCGCGCGGGAGCGAGAAGGGGACGCCGGACGAGGGAGGGACGGCCGAAGAAAAGGAAGAAACCGGTCGCGGGTTGATTTTATGCAGCAATTTTCCGAGCCCTCGAGTTATCGCCGCGTTAGATGCGATCACCGCGATGAGCACAGGTCAGGGAGGTTAACCTTCCCGTCGCGCGGGCGTTTTCCTCCCTTAGACAAGCGCTCGTCTTGAAATGACGCAGAGGATAAACACCGACGTTTCCGGTTTGAAACATTTTCCAGTCGTGTCGCGGTCGCGGTCGCGTTATTGAATTGATTTTCCTGAACCGGACGCTGGCTGCATTTCACTATGCCCGCGTGTGTGCACGCGCTGATTGCGAGGAGAATATGAGAAGCGGCGCGACGTTCTCCCCGGTGGCGGCGGCGGCAGCGGGCGCGGAGCGAAGGCGCGCGGGTGCGAGCAAGGAGGGGGGGGGGCGGTCGAGAGCCGCGATACCGAAACGCCGTCACATCGTAACTCAAGCAATGCACGGGGCGTGGCGGCCTAATCGATGCGATATTGCGATATCGATTGCTTCGCCTCGCACACGCCGCGCGCGGCTCTCCCGCAGGACCTTCGCGCGACGCCGCGCCGCTGCGAGAGCCTTCGCGCAAAAAGTCGCAAATATAAATCTTGTTAGGAGCCGGCCTTAAAGTCCCGCGGAGCGGCAATATGCAAGTCGCGCGCTTTTTGCGAACGCGGCGCTTTCCGGCGCGCGCCGAGACGACCGAGCGAATCTCGGCGGCGTTTTTACATTAAACCCTAATAAAAGTAAGTTATGCGTTGCCGTGCCGTAACCTCAAACGAGCGCTGCCGCGCCGGCGCGCGCATGCATTGGTAAATTATGATGCCGAACCGGCGGCTCATACATATTCCGATGCGCGGGAGCGAAGGATATACGAGGCATTAAAGTTCCGCGTTGAATACTGTATGAGGCGCGCCCGTCCTGCGACAGGAAAACGCCGAAGCCCCAATGGTCATTCAATTTTCCGCGATACGCAAAGCCGCGCGGCGTCGGAAACATACATTAAAACGTAAAAAACGCGGCGTTGCTAGGCAACGCGGAGAACGTCTCATTGTGAGCATCGGTGACAAACGAACATCGTTGGGTTGCATATATTAAAACGCCGTGTGTTAGGCAACCCCCAAAACATCGGAAGGTCGAAAACGAATGAATGTCGTATTCTGTATTGTTGGTTGTCTACATAAAAACAAAATACGTCGCATGCTAGGCAACACACAAAACATTTCGTTGTTAGGCAACATTAAGAACATCGGAAGATCGAAAACAAATGCATTGCGGTTTGCATACGTTAAAACAGCAAGACGAGGGGGGAATATTTAGGGAAAGTGTCATATTCAGGGTTGTCGGACGTATAATACGACGGTTTCGGGTTGGCGTCGTCGATCGCGTTCGGATGTCGATTATGCGGGCGCGTCGCACGCAGGCGGCGGCGCACTTGGCATTCCGTGCGGGGCGGCAATAGTGAAGACATTTTAATGCGCGCGCGAGCGCCCCTCGAGGGCGAGCCGACGCGGCGCGCGCGCGGGGGGCGGCCGACGGAGATGACGCACTTCCGATATCTCTCTGTTTTATGTGACATGATTATTATACGAAGGCGCAGGTGGTCCGGACCTTTCGGGATATATATGGGAATCCGCGCAGATATATGACCCCGGCGGCGTGGGCAAACATCGGCGGCGGCGGCGGCGGTATGGAAACCGGCTAAACAGAGACATAAATTCCGCCTCCCCCGGCGGGCGCGCGCGCGCCGGAAAAAATGGCAGGACGGACGCGCGAAGGCAAAAGGAAACTTATCATATAAATAACGCAATGAAAATATACTTTCGCGTGTATGACATGATAAAAGCTTTTAAAAGCCGGCCGCGCGGCACTCGTCCTCGCAGGAAGCGTCCCGAGTCCGCCGGCCATTACATAAAATAACCAAGTTTCCTCGCGACGACCCCTTCGCTGCGCCGCGCGTCGCCGGGGTAGGGTTAGATTAAGATGGCGGCCGGGACGACGACCTAATGCGCTGTATGCATGGGAATACGATATTCTCCATTAATGGGCAAATATTGCGCGCGCGCGCGCGCGGCGAATGAGAGAATCCAATCTGTGCGCCCCGATGGGTTATCGCGGCGCGCCGGAAGCGGAAACGGGGCGCCATTACGCCCGCCCATGGCGTCGGGCGCATCGATCCCGCGCGCGCGATAATTAAACAGCCCGTAATGCGCCTCGGTCCTCGGACGCTGCGGATGTAAATGTTGTAAACGTCAAACTTACACCCCCCCATTGGACGCGGGGACACCGGTTGTCCGAAAGCAATTTTCCCTCCGAAAAGTTGTCCCCGCGCTCGCGTTTTCCCCCGGGGACGCCGCCGGCGGAAAAAGCGCCGCATGCAAACGCAAACACTGCGCCGCCTCGTAAAAAACCCCGGAGGAAAGCTTCGGCCGGCGACCGTCACGCTCTCGGGTCCCACATGGCTCGTAAGATTATCCGCGGGCGGAAAGGACCTTCGCGTTCATTCAAATAGGATTGACATAAGATGGATGGAAACGTCCCTTCGCGTATCGGCGGCGCTTTCATGGAAAACGTAAACAGATTACGGCGGAAAATCGCTCGGGCAACATGCTAAGTTGTTTGGACGTCCACCTAACCTCATTCGAAGACTATCGCTGCGTTGCACGAGAAATTTGTTTTTAAAGTTCGACGGATTCTCGTGCATTTCGTTGTCTAACGATTTTTTACAAATCGTAGTGAAAATCCGGATGTTGCTAATTATTTATACTCGGCAATACGCTAATTAAAATATCAGGAACTATTGCGGCAAATGCGAGATGCAATTCAACATGTCAGTTTGAGTTATTGTTAATTGCGCGTGTAAATCACGCGAACGCATCGACGTTGCATTATGCAACGGTAGCCGCGCTCCGGACAGAACGATATTCAAATTGATAACAATTAGCATTCGGATTGTTCTCATTAGTTTTAATTAGAGGCGCGCGCGCGTCGAGCGCTTCAATGCGTGAGTAATGTGGGTTGCGTCCGGAGTCTTTAGTTATTCATTTATTGTTTCGTTCTGCAGGGTTAACAAATTATTGATTCGTCTCCTCGATTCGATCCGAACTGTCCTTGCCTGAACAACGACTACAATTGATATTTGCCATATGCAACCGATGATGCGCGCGGCGTTCAATGGGTTGCCTACGTTAAATCAGTTTGGTCAATTTGAACGATTTTTATTTATAAAATTTTCAATTTGTTGGCAACCCTGGCGCTCTCCGCACCTGCTGTTACGCCCATAAAGAAGCAGCGCTCTCCAGCAGGCTTATCTCATTGTCGACGCTGGCAATTATGCAAACTGATAAGTCGATCAACTTAATGCGTTAATAATACGTGCGGCGCAACAGTAAATCTGCGCTGATTAAGATTAATAACGAAGGCCCCGCGTTCGCGGCGAGCGTTTAGCAGCAGGTCGTTACGTCTCCGCGAGACTTCGAGAGTTTACAGTTATGCGAGCGC
Source organism: Ecitodaemon sp. MM-2014 (assembly GCA_030557295.1). Classification (NCBI taxonomy): domain Eukaryota; kingdom Metazoa; phylum Arthropoda; class Insecta; order Coleoptera; family Staphylinidae; genus Ecitodaemon; species Ecitodaemon sp. MM-2014. The sequence goes on from JARRAA010030024.1 coordinate 17,523, forward strand.
GAGCGCGGACGAAAAGCGCGGCTCGAACATCCCGACTTCGCGCGATTATTAATTGCTCGCCCGCTTGTTTGTTCTCGCTCGAAAACGATCGCGCTGATTACCGCCGCCCGCCGGCGGCCATTGTTCCGAGCGCTGATCGGCGCTAATGATCTAATGATTCTAATGATATGAGATGTGCGCGCCGAGTGTGCGCGATATAATTATTAAAAGGAAGCGCGCCTAACGCCTAATACATTTTTAATTGTCGGAATATGTCAAAACTTCGATGATGATTTCTTTCTAATTGCTTTTTTCACACTGCCGGCGCGTCGAGAGATCGCTATCGCGAGTTTATGGTTATCGTCGTGACTATCGCGCATCGGGATCGCATGTTCATGCGCGGCGCAGGTGACAAATGGAAGGATTGTATCGGGCTCATGAAAAACTCACTTCATAGACGGAGACCGCTTCGTTGTGCGTGTACTCCAGGTTTGATTGCACGTTTTTGAAGCTTAAATTTCTTGCGTTTCGTTTTACAATTCGTTGAGTAATAAGCAATGAGCGTTTTTCCTTCGCATTTTTGTTATTTCAAATCAATTCGGTTTCATTGAGTTGAGTAATAAGTAATTAAGTTTTTTTTTCTTTATTGAGAACTTGTATAGTACACTTGTTCAAAGTTTGTGCAAATTGTGGCGAGAGAGGTTCTTAAGGTTAACGATTACATGCAAATTATATTTGTCATTGAACCTAGGCAACCAGTTATACACGTTCAAATTAGGGAAACTTCGAGTGTAGGGAATTGCTCAACCTTCGATTCGTCATTTTGGTTCAGTTGATATATTCGGATATTTTGTACCAATGCTTAGTTTAAACGCTCATTACTTATTAATCTGTACGTTTGGTTGCAAAAGCTTAACGATTAAATGCAAATTTAATTTGCCATTGAACCTAGGTAACCAGTCATACATGTTCAAATTGGGGAAACTTCGAGTATAGGAAATTGCTCTACCTTTGATTCGTCATTTTGGCTCACAATCAGTTGAGATATTCGGATATTTTGTACAAATCGTGACAGGGGTGGTGTTCAGTTTAAACCCTCATTACTTATTACTCAACCCAATACATCTCTGTACGTTTGGTTGCCTAAGTTTTACAATTAAATTTCATTAGGCAACCAGTCATACATGTTCAAATTGCGGAAACTTCGAGTACAGGGAATTTTGATTCGTCATTTTGGCTCCCAATCAATTGAGATATTCGGATATTTTGTACAAATCGTGGCAGGGGAGGTGTTTAGTTCAAACGCTCATTACTTTTTACTCTGTACATTTGGCTGCCTACGCTTAGCGATTAAATGCGAATTGAATTCGTTCTTCATCCTAGGCAACCAAACTTTGATTCGCCATTATGGCTCGCAATCAGTCGACTTTACCCCAATCTCCCCTACCCTTTATGCTCAGCGCTAAACCCCTCCGATACGCGAGCATTTCTGACGCTGAAAAATGAAGCGTTTTGCCGTTTAATAACATCGCGTCGCGGCGCGCACAATTAAAATCCGTGCCGGCTTATCTCCTCCGCGCGATTGCACCGCGCGCGATATGAAACCGATCGGGCGCTCGATTGTGCGCCGCAATGGCGCAATGTAGATAGCCGCGGCGGTCCGCGTTATGGCAACGACGCTCGGAGGATTTTATGCCGGCCATCGCGTTAAACAAAGGGTGGCGCTGCGCGTCGCGTCGCCGAGCGCGCCGTCATTGTCGGAATGCAATAGTAAATCAAGATTGGATTTCGGCGGCTTCGCTCGGCCCCATTCTCTCCTCGCTCGGCGGCGGCGGCGGCGCGCGAGGGGCCGGCAGAGTGACCAGGGGTCGGCCAAACAACGCGCATTGCTTCGTGCGGCGGGCATCCTGCAAATACGTACCTAGTATTCATTGTGGGCGTACGGCACGCGGCGAAAGTTATAGAAAATCGTTTCGTTTGCGTTTCAACTCTTCTCTCGCCGAAATTCATTGTTTGGGGGTTAATTTTGGCTTGTTTGATTAGGTTAGGATAGGTTTTGAGGCGGAGGACGTTCGGGGTGTTAATTCCGGAGGGCTTGGTGTCGTGAAAGTTTTGCTCCGTCGCGTATTTCGCTCTTCGTCCGTTCGGTTTTCAGCGTGTTCAGAGTGTGCTAGTCTAATCTCGACCTGGCACTCGACGAGACGGACACAACGACGCGTTTGATTCAAAGCAATCGGACAAATTGAAAAATTCTCATTAAATGGGAATACCCCTACTTGCCGCCCCCGCCGTCCTCCCTCTATTGCACCTGCACTCGCGTTAGCCAGCTTTACATCTGAAATTGGCCATACATCCAGCTGGACCAAATTATTTCGCGCGGAAAAAGGTAATAATGAGTCATGACGTGTTTCTAATATCCTCGATCGACCCCTTGAACAACCCCTTCGAATAACTGCGATCGGACCGCGCACGACCTTGAATGACTTGATGGATCGGTCGTCGGACGACAACCCTTTGCTCAATTTCTCCGTCGCTTTGCGCCCCCACCCCCCCGGCAGCGCGCAGGCATCGATTTTCGATTGCAAAACGATGAATAAATAATTTCCCCTCTTGGGAAGGAGATTTTTGCTAGTCATGAGCGGTGATCCGGCCCTGGTCGTAATTTGCACGCCGAGCGAGGGGTGGATTTGATGTCCGTCAACTGGGGCGTTGCGAAATATGAATTTTATAGTGGAAAGCGGGAAAAGCCGGGCGACGCGGTTGTAAAAAGCTAAATATATAAAATAACATCCCCCTCCGACATGTCAGAAATTGTTCGCGGTTTTTAGGCGGATTTGATAAGGGTCGCTCCTCCCTGCTGTAAAGTTATTTAAGATGTGTATTGAAAATCAATAACGACACCCCACGCGTTCGCCGTGGGCATTTTTTTTCTGGTCATTTGGACCGACGGCGGGGTGGCGCGGTATTTACAAATTGCTTCTTCGCTCTCGTAACGTTTAACCTTAAAATTACCCTCGGAACTTTGTGCTTTAAAGTTCCTTTTTTGCTTTTACTTTAAAATTTGTAAAATTTTGAAATTTGAGCGATTTTTGTCCATTAAGGGTCAAATGGTGCAGTATTTACTAACGCCTATTTGGTTGCATAATTCAAGGGAGTAACGTTTTTTAATTTTTGTACTTTAAAGATGTTCTTGTGATTTTGCCTGTGCATTTGGGGAAACTTCGAAGTTTAAGGGATATTTCTTCATTTATGGTCAAATCTGATATTTACCAACGCAGGCAACGCTTGCTTGGCTGCATAACCCAAAGGAGTAACGCTTTAGAGTAATATAACCTTAAAATTACTCTTGGAGCTCCTAATTTTTGTGCTTTAAAATTGTTTTTGTGGTTTGGCCGAAAATTTGGGAACATTTTGATATTTGAAGAATGTTTGTTCGTTTAGCATTAAATCGGGGTGGTACGATATTAATCAATTGTTTTTTGGTTGCATAATTCTAAGGAGCAACATTGTAGGGTAATATAACCTTGAAATTATCCATGGAACTTCTGATTTTTGGGCTTCAAAGTTGTTTTTATGGTTTGGCGTGAAATTTTCGGAACATTTTGAAATTTGAGCGATGTTTGTTCATTTAGGATCAAATCGGGATGCTGTGGTATTACCCAATTGCTTTTATGGTTGCATAATTCTAAGGAACAACATTTTAGGGTGATATAACCTTAAAATTGTTCTTGGAACTTTTGATTTTTGTACTTTTAAGATGTTCTTGTGATTTTGCCTAAACGTTTGGGGAAACTTCGAAGTTTGAGGGACGTTTCTTCATTTAGGGTCAAATCTGATATTTACCAACGCTAGCTTGGTTGCATAACCCAAAGGAGTAACGCTTTAGGGTAATATAACCTTAAAATTACTCTTGGAACTTCTAATTTTGGTGCTTTAAAGTTGTTTGTGTGGTTTGGCCTGAAAATTTGGGAACATTTTCAAATTTGAGGGATGTTTGTTCATTTAGGATCAAACCAGGATGCTGCGGTATTAAACAATTGTTTTGTTTTGTTGCATAACTCTAAGGAGTAATGTTCGAGGGTAACATAACCTTACAATCTCTCTCGAAACTCTTTGATTTTGGTTTTTGTCGCCCTGTCGTAAAATTCGTCAGAGACTTACGTAAAAAACTTGCAGTTTCGGGGTTGTAAGTTCATGCGAACATGTATAATGCATATAAAACATGTGCAGGGAGGCAGAGGGTGCGTTTCCTAGTTTACAATTCGGCGCAAATATCCCCGAAGTGATTCGATTTCACACCGAAAACAGTTTTCTATTGATGCACTCAAGAGTCGCGTCCTGCCCCTCTCCGGGACTCTCTAAAATACGAAAAATTTACCATCGAGTCCTCGGTCCTTTTCGCCCGCGCCCCCGCGCCGCCATTGTTCGCGCGCCTCATTCGTGTTTGTGCATGCGGATCAAGTTGAAGGCGGCGTCGTCGTCGGCCTTGAGAGAATTTCCATTTGGACTTTTCAATGCGACAAAACGTCCCGAGCTCTCCGCCGCGCCCGTGTCCATTAGACCCTTGGGGTCGCGCACAAAGGGACGCGGAGATGCGGAAATGAAAGGACATCAAAATGAGTGGGTGGCGAGCGGAACGACAATGTAAAGGATTTATTTGTTGCCCGTGGCGACGGCTTTGCTCTCTTCCAAGGAGCGCACGAAGCGCATTCGAGGAATTTTTAATTTTAAGGTTAGAACGAGCTGGCTATTCGATGTGGCACCATATGCGCACCGCGCCATCTTCATCCGCCACTTTTGGGCATTCAACATTTAGATTTGTAACAAGCGCACGTGGCGCTTAATTACTTGCGACTCGGGCGCCTCTTCGCGAGCGCAGAGACAATAAAACAAAGTAGAATAACCAATAAACCATATGCCACCCCGAGGGCGGCCGGCACGCCGTTTCCAATTGTCGACACGTGGAAATAAATTAGAGGAATAAATTTTAATGGCCGGCATGAGAAACTATTAAGTATTTTATGGCGGCCAACTGTGACCGAAAACTCCGCGCGGACTAAATTAAGAGCTCGGGGGGGGTGCGATCGCCATGCCCGGCAACGAAATGTTCTCCGTTTAGCCACTTTCCAGTCGCGCCAGTTTTACAAAAATTGCTTGCACGAATTCCACCGAAAATTAAAGAAAAACTTTCTCCTTCCTTTTTGTATTCATCCCCGACGACCAGATTATCCCGCGTCCACCCTCGGCCACACTTGCGCAAACACTCCTCGAGTCTTTTGATCTCGCTTAAATGCGAATTTCGTCGTGGGGGAGGCCGGAAGGCGATCAATCGCCCTCTGGTTATAAATATTGGAGGACGATAAAAGTTGCTACTTTGGATTTCACTCGAACGAGTAAAAACCCACCCCCCACTCGGACGCGGAGTAAATTTATGAACGCACGAAAAAAAAGCGCGCGAATAATGCAGGAAACTTTAGGAATTAGAAAGCGGACTCGGCGCCGGCTGAAAAATGGGGCGGAAGGCGCGAGGAGGAAAAATCGCGCGCATTATCTCGCCGAATCGGGGCAGACGCGGCGAAGGAGGATTACGCCCCGGCCGGAACGGCGTGCGTCGTGAATAAAAATCACGGCATCGCCGCTCCCCGCGGCGCGGCGGCCGCCTGCGAATCGGATGCGTCGCGTGAAATATTTAACGGATTACCTAAAATAAAAGCGGGACGCGGCGCTATCACGAGATTCCGACGCGTGACTTATTCATTTGGAAATGGGCGCGTATATCCCGCCATTCCAGATACGCCGGGCTTCTCGGCGATCCTAACAGATTTCAACAACACGCGCCGGTTTTCCGCCGAAACTAACCTCGAAAATTATCGCAAGCACTCTGTCGCTCCGAAGGGTAGTTAGCGCCGAAATCGACGACCGACTCGCATCGGATGGAAACATTCAGCGCCTTCTGGCTGAGATTTACGGACGTTTAGGTCTAGAACCCGCAGAAACTTCTTCCTAGTTTCCATATTCGTAGGAGACAAATATCGATTCTAAAACTAACCTAAAAATCCTCCATTCAGCGCCGCCTGGTGGTGCTTTGAAGACATTGAGGCCTAGAACCCGCAGAAATTTCTTCCTAGCTCGATATCTTCAAGTTTCCCTGCCCCCCATCGCCCATATTCGGAGGAGACAAACATTGATTCTAAAATTAACCTAAAAATGTTGCCAAGAAACAACGGCGACTGTAGAACGCGCGGGATCGTTAGTCAGATAGGTAATCTGTAAGATCCGCAAGTTGGTGTTACCACGAGGTGTAATCTTCATAGAACGAAAAGCTTCTTGCTCGACTATCTGTATCAGAGGGTGTGCTGTGGTGTGCTGGTTAATAAACAAGATTCGTTAATACTACAAGCTGTGTTTGTGCTCTGGACGCAGTTGCGTTATTCAACTTTTCAACATAAACACTATTTAGAAACAACCCAATAATGCAAAAATGTGTTTAAATTATTTACTATGTTAATACCGCTATTAAAACAACCAATATTTCGGGAGAAATGCTTGCTTAGAAACAACAAA
>JARRAA010030043.1:0-10830 GCA_030557295.1 Ecitodaemon sp. MM-2014
TGTTAATTGTTTGTTATTGCAGCATGTCGACGGCGGACGCGCTGCTGGAAGAAATCGAACGAATCGACGGCGTCGAGTGGCGCGCGATTAGCGCCGAGCAATTGAGCCTCAGCTACGGCGCGCTGTTCGGCAAAGATCTCGCCGATCGCGTACTCGAGCGGCTGGAGACCACGACGGAGTACTACGACGCGGATATGTGCAAGGTAAGCGTCGTAAACTTACGGCGACAGTTAAATTGCTCGACGCATAATGCGGCGATGATCGATTGGCGAGAGTAGCGAGACTGGTAAACACATCAATCAATCAGGTGCGCGTGTTCGGCAAGTATCACAACATTCCTCGCCAGCAGGTCGCGCACGGCGACGCGCAGATCGTCTACAACTTCTCCGGCAGCTCCATCCCAAGCAGGCCGTGGACGCCGCTGCTGGCGGCCATCCGCGATCGCCTGGAGCACCTCGCCGGCGCACGATACAATTTCGTGCTGATTAACAGGTGATTAGCGCGCGCGCGCGGATGATTATTGTTTACGCCGCTGCAATTTGCTCGCTTGGCAGATATCGCGACGGGCGCGACTACATCGGCGAGCATCGCGACGCCGAGCCGGAGCTGGACCCGCGCGCGCCCATCGCGTCCCTGACGCTGGGGGCGGCGCGCGACTTCGTGCTGCGGCACGCCGACGTCGTTAGGAGGCGACGTGACGTGCCCAAGGGTGCGTATGCGCAATATATTTCTGCCCTGATATTATAAAATCGCTTCGTCCGCCTATTAAGTTTCATCACGTGCGCTTTCCAGTCAAAATCCAATTGGAGCACGGCGGCTTATTGCTGATGAACCCGCCGACGAACACCCACTGGTATCATTCGCTGCCGGTGCGGAGGTCCGTGCGCAGCGTGCGAGTAAATCTCACTTTTCGGAAATTCCTAAAGTGAATCGTCGCTTCGCCGTCGACCATTTGCAACGCGAATTGGCAATGCTGCAAATCGCCGGCCCCCAAAGCGGGCGGGTCCTCTACCAGGGAGGAAGCAGGTAAGTTCGGGTAGTGCCGTTTCCTTTTCCGGTCAACTATATATCTCCATTATATTTATATACACTCTTAAAATTCAATAAATATGTATACATACTTGTAACATGATACTAAGAGAGATATTGGAATGTCGTCGTAGTGTAGCAGAGCTGAAATTTCGTAGATAACAATTGTTGTTCTAAAGATAAACACACCTTTGCAAATAATCTCTCTCTTTCTCGCTCTAATCTGCGCCGGCAGACGAGAAATAAATAGTCGCTTACTATATGATCGCAAGAATTAGGATCGCAACGATTAATATGCCTGCGCGGCGGCCTAACTGGAGAACATGTTCTGTTGTGCGGCGTCGTTCTCGAAGTCCGACCAGGCGTTGTTCAGCTCCATGAAGATGAGCTTCGCCAGGTTCTCGTTGTCCGTGCCGGCTTGCTGTTCGACGAACAGACTCATTAAAGTCAGCAAACATTCTCCACGAGATTAACGTTACCTTATCGGGATGGACGGCCAGACACGCCCGCCGGTAAGTCTTCTTGACGTCGGCGGGACTGACCAGCTGATGCATCTCGCACTTGTTCCACTTGGCGCCGTCCCACAGCACCGTGTGCAGGGTGCAGAGCAGCGCGCGAATGTTGTGCTTCTTGCCCTCGAGCCACTCCATGATCCTCAGCTTCTCCGGATCCATGTCCCTCACCAGCTCCTCCTTCCGCATGTCGTTCATCGTGCGCGGGCCTTGATCCTTCTTCGCCGTGAACTGGTATCCCTGCGAGCCGAGCAGATCGCCGAAGATGTCCGTCGCCGGCTTGCCCTCGGCGCCGTTGCCGCTCGCCGGCGGCTTCTTGCCGAACGCCGTGTCGAAGTGCGAGCGACTGTAGTCGGGATTCATGGGCGACTTGGCCTGATGCTGCGGCGTCGGCGGTTGCGTCGACTGCGGCGTGTTGGACTGCGCCGTCGGCTTGGGCGCGCCGAAATCCATGCCGAGGTTCGCGAACAGGTCGTCGGCTTTCGCCTCCGCCTTCGGCGGATTCGCGGCGGCCGCCGGCTTGCCGGGCTGTCGCGCGTCGGCCGTGGCCCAGCCGAACGGATCGAATATATCCTTGTTCGCGGTCGTCGCGGCGGACGCGAAATCCCCGAAGACCGGATCGCCGCTCGGCTGCGAGGAGCTCAGGTCGGAGAGGAGATCGAAGTTGGAGCTGGGCGACGTGTGCGCCGCCGGTTGCGGCGGAAGCGGAGAAGAGTTTAGGTTTAACAAGTCGACGGCCTCGGTGACCTCCTGCGCGTTATTGGGACGCGTCGGGCCGGTGTCGACGAACTGCAATCATCGAATTAGAAGCGCGTTAGGTTCTAATTTTAGGGTCGGGTTCGGCACGCGCTTACGGTATATTCGCCTTCGGAATCGCTGCTGTCCTTCATGGCGGTCGCCACCGCCGGTGGAGCGGGTCGAGACGGCTTGACCTGGGGCCGCGGGGGCCTCGCGGGCTTGGAAGTCTCTTTCGTTTGGAAATTGTCCAGGACCTCGTCCTTCTCCAGCTGCGTGCCGAAGACCGTGTCGGGGATCCTCTCCGTGTGGTCGCGATGCCACGGCGCCGGCTGGGAGGGCTTCCTTTCGGCGTCGGACACGAAGACGCTGACGGTGACGCTGAAGTTGTCCTGATAATGTTCGGGACTTTCCGAGATCGAGTCGAGATCACTCCTGGGGAACGACGATTAGACGATAAAACGCTGCGCTCGATTGCTTTAAGGGAATTGCGCATATAATATGTGAGTACTTAGTAAACCGCATGCTCGTGTCTTCCTCTTGTATGAATCCGGTGTGAAATTGGAACTGGCAAATCTTGATGCCCGTCGCCTTACCCTGGGTCATCACGCCGCCGAGTATGTTGCGCGCGTGGTAGACCGTTACGCACACATCGCCGCACACGGCGGCGTTGATCTGCAGCGTGCACTATAACAAAAGCGGTCAAACCATCTCCGACCACGACCAATGCGCCCACACTAACCTTCCCTTCGGCGGCATTGTAGAGCCGCATCGATTCGTACTCCTGCAGCGTGGACAATATGCACCTGTTCTCGCTGTAGACCTCCACGTAGGGCCGGCAGCCGTCGCGCACTTTCGTGAACAGCGGCACCGGCTGCAGCTGCAGCGAGACGAGCGTGATCGGCTTGTAGTGCGGGTGCGTCGGCGGGCTGCCAAGTATGTCGGCCATGTAGTAGAGATAGCGGCACTCGGACGCGCGCAGCTGCGGCGGACATCGCTTCACCGCGAACAATTGCATCGCGTCCTCGGGTATTCGAAACACGCGCGCGTACAGCGCCAGCGCGCACACCATCGTCGCCGACGTGGCCTTGCCGTCCTGCGAACAAACATCGAAACCGATCAGGCGACCGCCGCAGCGAGAGGCGCTCGCGCCGGCTATCATACCATGCAGTGTATCACGCACAGGTTGCGGCTGTCGCCGGCCAAGTACTGATAGATGTCCTCGCAGAGCTGGTACATCGAGTTCAGCAGCGGCGCCTTGTAATGCTCCGGATAGGCGAAATTGCAGTCGACGACGCGCACGCCGCTGCCGAACTTCGAGTGGTAGCTGCGGCCGGACAGATTGTACACCGAGTACTTCGAGTTCGGGTGGCGCGTCTCCAGGAACACCTTGACGTCCTCCACGTGGTTGGTCCTGTAGGCCGACTCGATGCCCTCGGACGGGTACGGCATCACGATGATCCTCGACGTAATGTAGCTTATGTCGAGATCGGTTCTCGCGATCGATCTGCAATTGCATCATTTTTCAAACAAACTGAAAACCGGCAAGAAACTCGGCATCGAACGCACTGTTGCATCGTTGCCATGACTTTCGTGCTGGTGTCCTTCAGTCCCTTGAAGAAACTCCCCGCGCCGCCCTTGATGGACGAGAACAAGCTGCCGGCGGGCGCGCCCTGGGGCGGGGCAGGTCGTTGCGGCGGGGCGTTTTGGATTGGGGGAGGCCTAGCGGGCGGCTGATTGGGTCGCGGAGGCGGGTGATTGTTCAAGCCGGCTTGGCTGCTGTTCGCCGAAGGCGGCGTGGGCCTGGCGGGCGGGACTTTGATCCCGTTCGTCGACTCGCCGAAGCCCGAGTCGTTATCGAGGTCGGCGGTGGGTTTGGGTCTTAGGTTGTCGATCGGCGCGCGGAGATTGTAGCCCTTGGTCTCGGCGATTGCTGCGAGGCGGTCCAAGACGGTGGAGATTGTGAAGCGCTGTTCGGGATTCACTTGAAAGCAACCGCCTGGAAATTCGCGCCGGCGCGATGCGACACTAATTAGCAATCATTTGTTTATATTCAAATGTGCGCAGTTACGCAATAAAGCGTAATAAGAAATGTGTAACTAACTAGCATTTGAATGCACCTTCCATTATTCACTTACGGTTCAATTCGATAGCATTGTTAGCCCATTGAACGTTTTGTGCGCAACTTTATCTCGCAATTACTTACGTATAACGTCGTGAAAGCAGGCGTACTTTGCGTCTGGCGGAAGCGTGTAATTGGCATTAATGATTCGCAGCTTTGCGCTGTCCTCGTACGGATGTTTCATGTAGCACAGCGTGTACAAAATGCACCCCAGCGCCCAGACGTCCACCGGCGCGCCTACATAGTAATTGCTCCACGTGTCCAGCATCTCGGGCGCTCGATACATTGGCGTCGTGAATTTAGCTAGCTGTAAACAACGACATTTAGCGCATTTTTTTTTGTTGTTGTTGACATTGTCATTGTCATTACGTTTTCCTCGAGCGTGTTGCGCTTGTTCGCGCTCCACGATATATCCGGCCGGTAGATCTCCATCGTCGCCGACCCGAAGTCGCACAGTTTGATGCTCCCGTCGGCGCCAATGAGGAAGTTCTCAATCTTGATGTCTCGGTGCAGCACCGACGGGCTTTGGCCGTGCATGTGCGCGATCGCCCGGCACGCCTGATAGACTATCTTGCAGACGATTTCCGGATCGAACGCGCTCGTGCGGGACTGCAGCACGTCCATCAGCGAGCCGCCGGCGCATAGTTCGGTCACGAGGAGGAATTCGTGCTGGCCGTGGGTCGTCTGCGCTTGGTCAATGTAAGACGCTGTTAAGTACTGCACCACATTTGGGTGTCCGGAAAGTTTCTTCAGCACGTTGATTTCGTTGATCACGTTTCTCTTAGCTTCTTCGTCCGCTGCCAATAGCCTCTGCATTAAACGCAACGGGTGTGTTAAAATAATGTTAAATTAATTAACGCAAGAGTTAATTTACCTTGAGTGCATAGTCTTTGCCTGTGGCAACGTCCTGCGCAACGAAAACGACGGCGAATCCGCCTGCGGGCGTAAAAACGATAGTTGGGAAAAGTTCGCGAGACTTTCAAATTTATGTCGCTAGTATTGATTTTACCTTCGGCGATCACCTTCTTAATTCTTAACTTAACACCAGAGATTTCGATCGTCTGCCCGACGAAACTGTTGTCGCCGCCCGCGGCCGACGCGCTCGGCGTGCTGAAGTAGCCGAACGCGGACTTAAATAGCTCGCTCATTGTTAGGAAAGGCTACCTTACGCTAACGCATCGTAACGCAAAACAAAACTCAACAATCGAATCGCGGTCGCTTATCAGCGCAACCTGCCTCGGATGCTCTTGTGCGCTAGATCAAACTGACACTAGTTCCACTGGACTTCGAGATGTTAACCTGAAACGGCTAGGCAAAAAACGAACACCCACACATTCCCAATTGTGCCAACATAAATCATCCCCTAGAACTTTTAGCTGCGGTTAAATTCGCGTGCTTCCTAGGGACTTTTCGTTTGCTAGGATTGGCAACACTGCGTTCTGACGTTTGTGTTTTACAATACAAACATTGTCCGTGACATGATTCAGTGGGCAATTATTTGTGCGACTGTGGTCTGGATGACAGAGCGAGAGATACCTTAGTTTCCGCCGCCGCTCCCTTAGAGGGCGCTAGTTGTTTCAAAATTGGCGCGTTCCTATTGGTCGGATTCTTTCTCTCTCGTACTATCTCTCTTCTTCACTTAGACGCTGAGGTAACCAAGGTCCGTTTTAAATATTGCGCGCCAGGGTGACAGATCGATTGGATTTTGTTTCTGTCAACGTGCAAGCGCGAGCAAGTGTATAATGCAAAGCTTTTATCGTTCGAAAGTGAATAAAAACGTAATTACGCTCATTTCATCCCACTCACGATAATTAACGTGCTTGGAATAATTGCTGGAAGTGACCAATGATCGCCGTTATATTTGTCATTCGTTTGCTCGCTGGGAAAATGCGTTAAAATGTCCGAGAGCAGCGACCACTACAAACCCGTTTTACCGAAAGGCGGCCAACTGATCATCGAAGAATTGGATGAACTCGTGCTCTGCAAACCGCGACTCATTCCTCTAAAGAGCTTCACCTTGGAGAAGCTAGAGAAAATGCAACTGGCGGCTCAGGCGACGCTCCAGGAACAGAAAGAGAAACAATCTGCACAGACTGACGAGTGATTGATTTTACTCTCTATTATCGTAGAACTTAAGACAAGCTCAGGATAGTAGTCAAGATGCACTACGGACCACTCATATCAAAGGTGGTGCTGTCCTTTTTGATATCTTCCAGTGTACTGTACAGATATGGCAACTGGTATAGACATCGCATTATTGTCACGTTGGTGGTTTTGCTTGCATGGTTCTTCAGTTTTTTGATCATTTTCGCGTTACCTCTTGATATCATATCTGTAAGTAATGGAACTGCATTAAAAGTGTTGTTTTGGTAAACTCTCGTTGGCATTTTTCAGACTGTATATAGGAATTGCTTGGCTGAACATCCAGCGCACCAAGAAACAACTGCAGATTCCAATGCAACAACTACGGAACCACCTGTAACATGCAAAGTGCCATGGAACAGTGTCCCAGAGGAAGTTTTCCCCAATCTGTGGCGGACAGTCTATTGGTCCACGCAGTGCCTCACCTGGCTCTTCATGCCGATGATGCAATCGTATATCAAAGCCGGCGATTTTACCGTCAAAGGCAAACTTAAATCGGCGCTGATCGACAACGCCATTTACTACGGCTCCTACCTCTTCATCTGCGGCATTCTGCTTATTTATCTCGCCACGCGGCCGGGCATCGATATTTTCGAGTGGGCGAAGCTGAAGGCGATCGCTTCCTCCGCCAGCAACACGTGGGGTCTGTTCCTGCTCGTTTTGCTGCTCGGATACGCGCTGGTTGCGGTGCCGAGGAGTCTGTGGAACAATTCGAGTCATTCGTACGTCTTGAATCATGCGTACTTCAAGGCGGCGAAGTTGAGCAGCGATAAGGCCGAGGCGGAGGAAACCGTTGACGATGTTCTAGAGGTATGCGGAATAATGATTATGAAAGATCAATTATTTAACATTCGTTTCGTTTTTCCAGTCGCTTCAAGCCATTTCGAAAGCTGTAAATGCTAGTCATCCGATGTACGAGCAATTGGAAACGATATTGCAGAAAGTGCCGTCCGAGTTGCGCGATCGCATGAGTCGGCGTCAATTACCTGATGATAATCATGCGGATTCGCCCGGCGAAAAATCGTTAATTAGATTGCACAAACAGGTATATTATGTTTTGCCTGCCTTTTTTGCGTTTTACGAGCGTGTTTGTTACAGGTGATCAAATCGTTGCAAGTTCTGCAGAGAACTGAAACCCAGTGGAACATACTGATCGAAGAAATCTTTTCCTTGGAGGACACTCTGAGGAACATGAGCTCTCGAGAACGCATTTACAAACACACCTTCGACAAACCGAAAGGACAAATTGCGAGGATTTTCTACAACGCAAAAATAGGTACGTTTCTTCTTATTTCGAATATCTTCATTATCAACTTCCAATTTGTTTGTTTTCTTTTCTCAGAATGGTACTGGAAGTGTCGGTTTTCAATGTATCTGAAGAAAGTTCTCGCTGTTTTGGCAGCGCTTTTATCGACAGCGGTTGTTTGGTCCGAAGTAACTTTCTTCAACAAACAACCGGTCTTATCAATATTCGCAAATATCGTCAACGTTGCTAAAATCAACTACGATTATTCAACTATTGAGGTAAGTAAGAAACTAACGATTTTATAACTCTATAATGATGTATTTCACGTTTCTGATTACAGTTCTTATCAACCGCAGTAATTTTGTATCTTTGCTATTGCGCTTACTCCACGGTTTTGAAGATAAGAGTTTTAAATCTTTACTACTTGGCGCCGCACCACCAGACTAACGAGTACAGCCTAATCTTCTCCGGCATGATGCTGAGCCGTTTGACGCCCCCGTTGTGCTTAAATTTCCTGGGCGTCATTCACATGGACAGCCACATCATCAAGCAGCAGATATTGGAAACGGACTACACGCAAATCATGGGCCACATGGACGTGATCAAGATTATATCCGACGGTTTCAACATTTACTTCCCGATGGCGATTCTATTCTTCTGCCTCGCGACGTACTTTAGTCTCGGCGCGCGCATTTTATCCGCCATTGGGTTCCACCAGTTTGTGGGCGACGATGAGATCACCACCGATCTGGTTAACGAAGGCAGGGAATTTGTCAAGCGCGAGAAACGTAAGCGGCAGAGGACCGAAGAGGCGATTAATCGACGCAGGGACTTCAACGAGAGATTCCAAACGACTGGTCGATACAGACAAGAGAGGAATAGCGGAGATACAGGTAATGTTCTAACGGTTGCGCTTTAATTGTTTATGCGAGTAATTAATGAACGTGTTCTGCGTCTTTTTTCAGTACGTGGGATACGTAATGATGATTCCTCGGAGTCGACTCGAACAAATCTGCTGAAGTACGATGGAGCGGAGCCGGACAGTGGGAGCGGCACGCGGTACGTCAACGAGGTGGACACGCGCTTTCCGCCCACCGGCGATCTTGCGGACGACATCGACGCGCGGTTCGGCATCAGCACGCACAGCGTCATTAACGAACGGTATGACAGCACGCACGCTTTGGACGCGTTTAATCAATTGGATTCTTTGGATTACAGAAACAGGGTGGGCGCACCACCGCGCGGCATTTTTGATGACGTGTAGTTTAAAATATGCACATCAATATCCGAATATTACTAAGCGCACTGTCTAACGATTAAGTAGTCAATAATTATAATGAAAATGACACCTTCACAACGTAATGCGTTTGCCATTTTTGTTAATTGTAGTTAATTAGCGATGTTTTTTTAATGCTCCTTTGTACTGATGGTCTGTCGTACGTCACAGGTCGCAATTGTTATGTAGATATTTATAATTTATGCAAATCATTCTAGCAGCTATTGTTTTAGTAATTACGAGATTATAAAGTTTATAACGTGCAATTTGACTTATTAACTAATTGAATGGAATGGAATGTAAATTACTTATTGGTAGCGTTATAATTGTCATGATGCAGAGTTGGCATTCCGATTGACTGTTTGTACACTTATTAATGCAATTATTATGGATGGCACTTAACCATTATTATCGGAATTACGGACTGGCAATGCTTAGACGTTTAAGTAACTTTGTAATACATGGGCAATGTATAATAATTCTGGTCGTTTATTTAAGAAAATAAATAACTGCACTTAATAAATGACTCGCATTTTATTTGTTACACCCTCCATTGATTCCAGTATTTATTTATATTCTGGTCCGAATGGAATTAACCGCACTTTTATTGCGATTTTCCTGTAAAAAATAGGGACGATAGAAAGAATTTGACCTATATTTTCAGTTATTACGCAGCCCAATGCAATTTCTAACAAACATCGCTTATTTCGCTAGCCTGCAAGGAGGTATGGCATGACCTCCTTACACTTGCTGTTATCCTAATACAAAAATGCAAAAATGCATTTTCCATGAAAACTGATTTAAAATAACTAAATTCAACAAATTTCCTACAATTATAAATCCCCTTGGTGTGTATTACACGCGAACCGTTTCTTACGCGAGACAGCGCGCTTCGTCGAGAACTTGCACTTCGCAGTAAACGGTGGACACCATTCGAATGATTTTACTTGCCTCTTTTTTGGACATTTTGAAGAAGTGATCGGAAATTGAAAAGCGACACATCTAGTCGAAGCAGAATCGAAAGACGAATGAGAATCACTCATCAGTTTTTTCATATCGCTTTTTATTCGGAAGAAAACATCAAGTTTGTGTCGATTTTGGTCAAACATCTTGCTTATCTCCAAAAATATGTGAGACAGCGAAAAACTAATCGGTGATTTCATTCGCCGTTTAATTCTGGTCCAATTTGATGTATCAAATGTCAATTTTGAAACAATTTTGAAAATTGTCCAAAAATGAGGCAAGGGGTACCACTTGCCAAATTTTTGCACATTTTGAAGAAGTGATCGGAAATTGAAAANCATTCGGAAGAAAACTTCAAGTTTGTGTGGATTTTGGTCAAACATCTTGCTTATCTCCAAAAATATTTGAAACAGCGAAAAACTAATCGGGGATTTCATTCGCCGTTTAATTCTGGTCCGATTTGATGTATCAAACTTCAATTTTGAAACAATTTTGAAAATTGTCCAAAAATGAGGCACGGGGTAAAACTTGCCTCATTTTTGCACATTTTGAAAAAGTGATCGGAAATTGGAAAGCGACACATCTATTCGAAGCACATCTATTTCGTCAGTTTCATGCCACACCTCCTAGCACTTGCTGTGATTCTAATACAAAATTTCAATTTCTAACAAACAATGGAGATTCAAAGAGCACTAAGCGTATTCGATCAGTAATATTTTCTGAGAAAATCGTTCAATTCTGGGTTCATTAGCACAAATACTGCAGGCAACAAAATCAACACTATAAGAGGGGACAAAGGCGTAAT